>JAIRCJ010000379.1:26723-58629 GCA_020883675.1 Bruguiera gymnorhiza
TGTTAAAAAAAAGTTTTAAGTATTGTTTTATGCATAATGGCATTCCAAGATGTTTTTTAATTAAGAAGTTTTTACTCCATATTGATTACAACCAACAAAAATTTTATTTTAGAAAAGATTGTAAAAATTTAGTTTTCAAATAGTTTTTTGCAAGATTGTAAGCTTTACTCTTAAATTTTGATTTTGAAATTAAATTTATAAGAAAATTGGTACCAAGATAAGCGGAGATTAAAGTTACAAGAGAATCTTTTAAAATGGTATTATAAGGGTCTTATGTCCGAGATTGTCTTCTGTAAATAAATTTACTGTCTCAGGCTCAATTACCACCAAAAAATATTACTTTAAAAAATTTACCGTAGGCTTACAGTTAAGATCAAAGCAGCTCCCTCATTTGTTAATACTAAACAAACCGAACCCATGTCCCCTTCTTTTTCAATTAAACCACATTTGTTCTTATTTCTTCACAACCTATTTCACTTTCTTCATCTATAAACAAACTACCCACTTCTTTTACAGATATGTTGTTAAACCTACAATTTATTCTGTCTGTTTACTTGAAAAGAACATCACCTTCCAAATTTTAACAAAATTTTCCTTGAGTCTTTTCTTAAGGCACTCACATTTTATTTGAAAATAAAAATAAAGCTAAACATTTCTATGAACTTATACTTTTAAATACAAGATCAACTGAAATTATAACATACTAAAGACCCTAAAGATTATAACCATATTGTTTTTTTCAAAACTCAAAATAATGAGAGGTTTGACTTACAAGATTGGATCCAGAATGACTTATGCAAAAGAAAATGAAAGCCTTTGCTTACTATTGTAGAGATTTTTCTCAAAATTTCATGCTATTGGCCATATAATTATCCTGATTATATTGTCACTTTGAACTAATATGTTATACCTAAGAAATTAAATTCATTCTTAGTTATATATTTTGCATGATCACATTTCAACAAACTTTCCCAATTGTTTCATAATTGGTGGAGAAATTTTGAAATAGATGAAAAGAATTTTTCCATAAGAGTATTGGCTAGTTATACGATATTACTCCAAAACACATTAAAACAATCTCCTTTCCTCCAAATTGCTTTTCTCCATCACGTTTACAATTCGATGATATTCTAAGTTTGGAATTACTTAGTTGAAGAAAAATATTCTTCGCTCCATATTCGATCCATACTAACTAAGACAACATTAGTGTCAAATCATTAAAAAGGAGTTGTATTCATCAAACTAACTTGTAAGGTATAGTTGAAATATTATAATTGAATTCAAGGAAAAATTCACTTGTTGGCACTACTAGTAGAAAAAGCCACATTCTTTATTACTAAAAGCAGAATTCAAGATTTCTTGACATTAAGTTGTTCTCTAGAAGATTATAAGAAAAAGTTAAAAAAAAATCTTATTTGAAATTTTTGAAGAAGATATAAAAGAAACAAATTAATACTCATATATTTGACAATGAAACCCAACTACAAACCTGATTTGACTAAGCAACTTTATAAGTAAAAGGAATCTCTTGGTTTTCAAAATAAATAATCCAAATAGGGTGATGTGAGTAATGGCATTATTACTAAATTAATAAAATTTTAATATAAGCACTTACATTATTAAACTTCAAACTTGTTTAAGTCTAAAGTTGTAGATATAAATAAAGAGTCCCTTTAGTTAGAAAGACTTAATGAGTTAAAGAGAAATCCTTTTGAAATATATGTATCTTTGAGAGAGAAGTTCAATGAAGCCTTTTTTAGTTTGCAAGCTCTTTTTCTTATTAATTAAATTTTGAGTTTTGTTTATTGATTTTCTTAAAATTTTTACTTGCATCTTTATATTCTAAAAAATGTTTTCAAACTATGCCAAGTTGAATTTCATATTAATAAAGAATGTCTTCTTGCATTATTCAAGAACATAGCTATTTTAATTTTCTTGCATTTTATTGAAAGCCTCATGATTCTGATTCTAACTTAAATTATATTTTTTGTAAGAAAAAAGTAGACTTAAAATTTTTTCCTCTTTAAAAAATAATAATAATAATTTAAAATTATTTTCTCTATTTTTAAGAATTATTCTTTTATTTTTTAATTATTAGTATTTATATTATGAAAATTTTTATATATGTGAATAATTGCTAATATTAATTAGATAAATTATAATATATGTTAGATTATAATTGAGTAAAATAATGTAAATTATAAATATGCTTAAATTCTAATTTTTATTAAAATACTAAAAAAATTATAAAACTAATTGTTAAGTGAATGTTAAATATTACAAACCTGAGGAGTGTATTAATAAAATTAAAATTTAAATCAAATATTTAAATTTCTAAAATTAAGCAAATGTTTAAATAGTTACATAAGTATTTTACCTTCTCTTAGATTCATCAATATTAATATATATATATATATATATATATATAAGAGACTTGAATGTATGTTCAAATCTTAATTTTATTCTACTATTAAGAAAATACTATGAATTAACTATTAAATAAATATTAAATAAATGATCAAAATTTTTCTCCATTTTAACAATATATATTTGTATTATTATTATTAGACCTGTAAGTTGCATAGATTTAATTATATTTATTAACAAATTTATTTTTATTTGTATTTTATTTAAAAAAACAAAAAGACAATTTAATATTGAGTATTTGTTTTTTTTAAAGAAATTTGAAATATTTTTTTTCTCTTTAAATTTAGTTTAAGCAATATTTCCTTTATAATTAATTAGATTTAGAAAAATAGTTAGCAAAATTAAATTAATTTTTAGATCTTTTAACTTTTTTTAAAAAAATTATTTTCTTTTTGAGAAATAAAAAAGATGATTTTGGAATAGTTTTTTTCTTTTCTTCCATTTTTAGAAAACTTGAAAGTAATTCTTTTTTCTTTATTAAGTCTTAATAAGTGAATTTGATAAAAAAAAATTTTTCCTTTTTCTCTTTATTGAAAAGGAGGATTTAAGAATAATTTTTTCCTTATTTGATAACAATTAAATGTATATTGGTTAATCTATAGAATTTCACTTTGATTGTAATTAAATGTTTATAATTGTAAGATAGTCTAATTTTTTTAATTTGAAAATTTATGAAAAGTCGCTATATAAGCAAAAATTAAATTTTTTTTAACAATTTTGATAATTTTTACTTACATATAAATATAGATATATATGTTGCAATGTTAAGGCCTTGACAATTGGACAAATGGTGATGATTCATTAGCAACATGTAGTTTATTCTTTTGATAGATTTTGCAAATTAAGACAAATTATATACTTATATATAAATATTATTGGGTTGGGTAAACCCACTCATAATGCGCTAATTTAACCCATTAAAGAAAAGTTTGAGGAAGTTAAAATTTTTTTCCTATTATATGTATACATTAATAAAAATGTGCAAAAAACTATTTGTATTAATAAAAATATATTTTTTTTCCAAATACTTTTGAAAAAGGTAGATGAAAACTAGTTAATTTCTCACTCTTTAAAAAATAGAGACTGCATATTCTCTATTGATTCTTATAGTAAGAGGATCTTGGACTATGAATAAAGTGTTATTTGGTATAATGATATTACTTATATTGCGAGAAATGTTCCATTTGTCAATGATCAGTTTACTATTAACTTTTGAAAGTCATTAAGAGTAACTATGATTGTAACCTTTTAATCTTACATTGGGATTAGAGCCTTCCTAGATTGATTTTGGCATGAAAAAAGTACCAAAATTATTATTTAAATTTTTCTATTATTATTTTATATGCAATTTTCATATATATTTTGGACTAATATATTTAGAAATTTATTTCTCATACATATGTTACTAACCTTTTGTGAAATTTTGCATATGATGAACCATTAAATTATGGAATATGTTGCAAAATTTTCATATTTTTTGGTTATGTATTATATGAGAAAACTTATTTTCTTGTTGTACTTTATTTTTTAAAATTAACACTAAAAACAACAATTTCGTGGTATAAACTTTACATGTATAGAAAGTACTTATTATGAGCTTTCCAACTATATATTATTTGTTAATTTTAGATATGCCAATTGAGAGTAATTGAGTTTCAAAGTTTTAAATTGAATTTAAAATTTAAAGAAAAGAAAAATAGTGCTCAAAGTAAGTTTTAGTCTTATGTGTTTAGATTTTTTTTCAAATACATATTTTCACATTTTATTTTTGAAAACTAATTATACCAATGAATTAAGAAAGTCAAAATATGATATATATCAAAATTTCAAGGTCATTAAAGGCTTGAATGATGATGAGTGCATTGCATTCTCTAGATAAGTGAGTCAAATGGAGAGTTTATTTGATTAATTGGGTATAAGAAGACCATTATTACACATTATGACTACCATTGAGAGATATCATATGGTGAACTCAAGTAAAGTTAAAAAAGGTTATTTTGACTTCATATTTCACTAATTAATTAAAGATTTTTATATGTTGTGTACTAACCAATAAGAATGTACTATTTAATATTGTTTTTGATTATTCTAAAAATAAATTATTCGTTTAAAAATTCATAATAATTAGTAAGAGTATAAAAAAAATATGAAATTTACACCAAAATTTTAATTTTATGGTATATAAGATTTTGATATTATATTTAAAAAATTAGTAGATTATAAGAAAGATTTTTTTATGTTGGTAATTTTTAATATCCTTTTAGTTTTATTTAAGGATAAAATATGGCTTATATGATACAACTTCCAACTAAAAAGATCATTAAAAAGTGCTTTAAAAGAATAAATTTTAAGTTTCTTAAATAATTAAGAAATCTACGTAGCCAATGAAATTTTTTTTGCACTTTCGAAGAATGTAAAATGGAAAATGATAAAGAACTTATGGAATATGTCAAACGTATGAGATTCTTAATCGATTATTTTGAAATCTTAATGACTAAAGGGCTCAGAGAAGGGGTAAAGATTGATATTGTTCTTAAGTCTTTAATAGACTTCTGAAGGGTTAAGGCATGTTGTGAGTTGAAGCATATCAAGCACATTATTAAGTGGTATGATGACCTAAAGAATGCCCTTAAGAAAGTATAAAAGCGTTATATTGAGCATGCTACAAGGTGTTCTATTATGTTGTCGAAAAGTCATAATCTATAAGTTATAAGGCATATCCACTTTGGCAAAATGGAGATTGGTTCATGGCTCTTAAGAGATGGGCTTAAAGTTATTTGAAATGCCAAGAAGGACGAGATTGCACCAATTAGCAATTCTTTATTTTAAGCTTCTTACCTTTTCAAAACCATATGTAAATAAAAAAAAATGTTTAAGCCTTAGTTGTGATGAATGATATTATTGTACTATTGTTCCACGTTTGATGTTATATGTTTTTATATTTGTTGTCATGTATGTAAAACTTTATCTTAAATGTCTATTATGATGTCATATGTGTTTAATTATTAATTTTAATGCTTAACACATATATTTTGCATACATAAAAAATTTATTAAAAAAGTGAGAGTTGTTAGGTTGGTAAGATTATCAAAATTTTCACCTAAGAACTTAAATTTTACACAAATTGAAATTAATTAAAATAATCTAGTATTAGTATGAAAGAAGATAATTGAGAACATTATGAACTTTCAATTCTTTGACTAATTTTAGATTATTGTTAATCTATTTCAATATTGGTGCAAAAATGAATGGTTAAAAGTACTAGTATTAATTATTAATAAATGTCTTAAGGTTGTTGTAACTATGACTACAAAGAATATTATTAATAAGCTCAATAAAGAGGATAAGTTGCACGATAAAAATTATGACATATGGTACTATAAGGTTTAGTATATTCTCGAAGAGTATGAAGTACTAGAAACCATCAACCATGTCATAGTGGACTTAGGGAGGATTCCTTAACTAAGCAAAGGCAAGACTAAGAGGCCTTTAAGGCTTCGAAAAGAAAAAATAGTATGGCTTGCATAGCTTTGCTTAAGAATATAAAGGATGATCTCATCCATGAGTTTGAGGAGTATAAGACTACTTAGGTGATATGGTTGGCTTTGAAAAACAAGTTTAGGGGTACTTCAACCACTAGGCTAAGAGAGCTAATAGTCAATTTTGACATTTATATGAAGAAGCCATATCATAACATGAGTCAACACTTGAAGGTAATATGATCAAAGAGCTCAAAATAGCTAATTATTTCTTCATAGATTAATAGTAAGTTTAGGTTGTCATTTGCGCCATTCCTTCGAATTGAGAGCAAATGAAAATTAATATGATGCATAATGAGACTATTAAGTCCTTTGAAGATATCTCATACCATTTGATTTTAGAAGAGGAGTGCCTTAAGGCTACTAAGTCTTCTGGTCAAACAAATGTAGTTAAAGCTGAGACGAGTTCAGAGGTTGTTTTTGGTTCAAAATATAAATGGCATTATAAGCATCATGAAAAAGCAAAAGGGAATGGACAATTATAGAAAAAGAATAATAATGAGCATTACAAGAAATGTGGTAGTGAGAAAAAGGATAAGACTAAAATGACATGTTATAACTATGACAAACTAGGTCATTTTGCTCGTGAATGTATTGAGCCAAAAAAGGTATCTTATACTTCCTATTTTATGTTGCTAGCTTATTATTGCTTACTAAATATAATCCTTTGTGGATTATAGATTTAGAGGCTATAAAGTATGTAGTTAAAAATTGAGAAACATATGTGAAGTTCCATTGAATTGAAACTAGTTCAAGATAGGTATATGTTGGGAATAATGCAAGGGTAGAAGTCAACGGGATTGGCACTTACAAATTAGAAATGTGATATAGTTGAACCCTATTACTTCACAATGTTCTTTATACACCTGAAATTCTATTAAGTCTTATTTATATTCCTTTTTTTTTTGTATTTAGGCTATAAACTTGTTTTAAAAGGTTGTGTTGTAAATATTTATGATAACACTTCTTATATTGGTTGTGGATATCTATTTGATGGTTTGTTTGTGTTAGATATTAACTATAATGTGTTTACTATATATAATAGTTGCTTTTCTATTATTGCATCAACCAATAATAATGTCATAGATACAAATATCTAGCATACTAATATCTTGGGCAACTGAGAATGAATAGATTAGCTAAAGGGGGCCTTTAACACTTATTAGCTAAAATTGAATTGCCTACATGTCAACACTATCTAATAGGAAAAACAACTTGAAAACCATTTGGCAAGATTGTTAGAGCCAAATTTTCATTACAATCAGTTTATTTAAACATATGTGGTCTAATAAGTGTGAAAGTGAGACATAATGCCTTATATTTCATTACTTTTATAAATGATTATAAGTGTTATGGTCATATTTATCTAATCACTCATAAATTTGAAGCATTAGAATATTTTAAAAAATATTAATATATAGTAGAGAATCAATTGGATCAAAGAATTAAAACCCTAAAAATTGACCAAAGATATAAATATCTCTTTTAACAATTTAAGGAACTATGTAATGAAAAAGGTATAGTTGGACAACTAATTATTCTTGGGACTCTACAATAAAATGATGTTGTAGAGAAAATAAACAAAACCTTATTAAAGATGGTTAGGTCCATGATAACATAAGCAAATCTCCCAATAAATTATTAAGGTGATGCTTGATTGACAACTATATATGTACTTAACTATGTGCCCTCTAAATTTGTTACTTTCATACCATATGAATTATGGTTAAGATAAAAGCCTAACTTAAGTAATTTGCAATCATGAGGTTAGCAGCTTATGTTCATGATCCATTTCACATATATGGAAAATTGGGTCCAAAGAGGAAAAAAAAATGTATCCTTATAAGAGACTATGAACACTCCAAATGGTATGTATTTAATGGTGAAGAAGCCAATGGAAGTATTCCAGAATTGGAATCACATGATTTCACATTCTTAAAGAATGTTTTTTCTAAAAGCGGTGATATTGATAAGGATTTTTATCCCTATGAGATGAGTGATCTATACGGTTATAACACATCAAACTTATTAACTCAAATAAATGAGGAAATACCTCAAGCTATTAATTCAAGTAGAATAGTTATATGACAAGCTATGCAAGGATTGCAAGAACCAATATTATGTAAAAGCAATTATAAAAGTATCTTATGTCATCAACTTTTATGATTATCCCTTATGAAAAGGAAGAGTCTAAAATAGTAATTAAGACTTTCTTATGCCCTATTAAGGAACCATTGATGGAATCCATGAAATATAACCAAGTCTAGGACTTGGTAGATTTGCCTTAAGGACATAGAGCTATTGGGTTTTTGAAATCAAGTGTAAGGAAAATGGATCCACAAAAAGATATGAAGCCAAGTTAGTGGAAAGAAGTTATACTCAACAAGAGGATATAGATTATAAGGAAACATTTTCACTAATAGTAAAGTTTACCTTAATTCATCTAATTCTAGCTATAATAGCAAATATGAATTTAGAATTATATCAGATGGATATTAAAACTACTTTTCTCAATAAAGAGCTATATGAAAAATTCTATATGGAGCAGCATATAGTTTTCATTGTTCAAGGCCAAAAGAATAAAGTTTGTAAATCCCAAAGATTAATTTATGACCTAAAATAGTCCTCTAGGCAATAGCATTTGAGATTCCATCATGCAATAATCTTATATGACTTCATAGTGATTAATGAGGATCATTATATATATGTCAAGAGATTTGAAAATAAGTTTATAATTGTATCTCTAATGTAGATGACATTTTACTAGTTGGAAATGATAAAGAGTATGTCGTTACTATTAATAAATGTTTGTCCTCTAATTTTGAAATGAAGGACATGGGTAAGGTAAGTTACATATTAGGAGTAAAGTTTCATAAGGATCATTTTGAAAGACTTCTAACTTTATTACAAAATTTTTACATCCATAAAATCCTTAAGCGATTTAAAATGAAATGTTATTTAAAATGAAATGTTGTAAATTTATTGACTAATTATTAAAGGCGATGACTTGAGTCTTAAAATGTGTCCTAAAACACGACAAAAGTACGAAAAAATAAAGAATGTGCCATATTCCAATGCAATAGGTAGTCTGATATATGTTATAATGTGTACACACCTTAACATTGGTTATGTGGTAAGATTAATGAATAGATACTAATGAAATCCAAGAAAACACATTGGTAAGCTATGAAAAGAATACTTTAGTATCTTAAAGGCATGATAGATTATTCCTTGTGTTATTAAGGAAATGACGTACGACTAATTGATTATTCAAATGCTAATTGGGGAAGAGATATATATAAACGTAAATCTACATTAGGATATATATTCCTGCTAAATGATGGTCCCATATCATGGAGTAGAAACAAGTAAACCTATATTGCCTTATCAATAATGAAGGCAAAATTTATAGATTGCTTAACTGTAGTGCAAGAAGCTATTTGGCTTAAAAGATTTTTGGAATATTTATGAGTATGTTATGATCAATAGAATGTAGTCACATAGTATTGCAATAATCAAACAACTATTTCATATGCAAAAGATCTTGAGTATCATTATATAACTAAAGACATTAATACCATATACAACTTTGTAAGAGACATTGTGTCACAAAAGGATATAACTTTGCAATACATTTCAATGCATGAGATGATAACAAATCTATTAACTAAACCAATACCAAAAGATATATTTCAGTCATATGTTAAGTCTCTAGGACTTTGTAGAATTTAATGTGTTTTGATACATTATGACATGTTATTATATAAGTAAAGAGTTTGTTTCTTATTACATATATATTAGCAATATCATTCCAAGTGTTGATTGTTACATAATGAGTTTGATATCTATAAATATTATTGGGCTAGGTCAACCTACCCATGATGGGTTGATCCAACCCATTAAAAGGAAGTTGGAAGGAGTTATACATATTATTGAAAACATGTAAAAAATCATCTATGTTAATAAAAAAAAAAGTTTTTTTTCAACATTCTTAAAAAATAGACAAAGGTTGGTTGATTTCTCACTTTTTAAAAAGCAAAGAATACATATTTTCCATTAATTCTTATAATAAGAGGTTCTTAGGCTATGAACAAGGTGTTATCCAATATAGTGATATCACCTAAATTGCGAGAAATATTTGATTTATTGGTGATTTGTTTATTACTAACTTTTGGAGTTCATTAAGGGTAAGGATGATCCTAACCTTTTCATTTACGCAAGTATCAAAGCCTTCTTAGACTAATTTTGGCATGAAAAAGAGTATGAAAATTATTGTTTAAGTTTTTTTTTTTTGTTATTTTATATGCAATTTTCATGTATATTTTGGGCTAATATATTTAGAAATTTATTTCCTTCACATGCATTATTAACTTTTTATGAAATTTTGCATGTTAAATTTTTATTAAGAATTTCAAAGTTTTTGGTTGTATATTTTGTGAGAAAAATATTTTTCTTGTTGTACATTATTTTTTGAAATTGACACTGAAAATGATAATTTTATGGCACAAACTTTACATGTATAAAAAGTTCTCTTTATGGACTTTCTAACTATATATTATTTTTCAATTTTGAAAATGCCAAAGTTACATGATAAAATTAACCAAAGTTAAAAAGGGTCATTTTGACTTCATGTTTCATACCAATTAAAGAGTGTTACATGTTGCGTATTGACCAATAAGAATCTATCATGTAATATTATTTTGTAATTATTTTAAAAATAAATTATTTTTTTTAAAATTCATAATAATTAGTGGGATTATCAGAAAATTATGAAATTTGCACCAAAATTTTTCTAATTTTGTACTTTACATGATTCTAATATTTTTTTAAAAAATATATTATATAATTAATTTTTTTATGTTGACAGTTTTTAATATCCTTTTAATTTTATTTAAGAATGAAATATGACTTGTATGATGCAAATTCTAACTAAAAGGATTGTTAGAGAGTGCCTTAAAAGAATAAATTTTGAACTTCCTAAACAATTGAGAAATCTATGTAGCCAATGAAATTTTTTCTACACTTTTAAAGAATACAAAATGGAAAATGATAAAGGGCTTATGAAACATGTCAAACATATGAGATTCTTAATTAATCATCTTGAAATCTTAATGACTAGAAGGCTGAAAAAAGAGGTAAAGATCAATATGGTGCTTAAGTGGTTGACCAACTTCTAAAGGGTTTAGGTGTGTCATGAGTTAAAGCACACTAAACGTATTATTAAATGGTATAATGACCTAGAGGATGTCTTTAAGAAGGTATGAAAGCATTATATTGAGCATGCTATAAGGTACTCTGCTATGTTGTTAATGAGTTCTAATCTCCAAGTTGCAAGGCATGTTTGTTTTGACAAAAAGGAGATTGGCTAATGGCTTTAGAGAATTGGGCCTAGGGTTATTAGAGATGCCAAGAAGGATGAAACTTCACCAACTAGTAATTCTTTATTTTAATCTTCTTACCTTTTTTAAAGCATGTGTAAATAAAAAAAATGTTTAAGTCTTAATTGTGATGGGTGATATTATTGTACTATTATTCCATATTTGATGTTATGTGTTTTTATATTTGTCATCATATATGTTGAACTTTATTATAAATGTCTATTATGTTACTATATGTGTTCAATTATTATTTTCAATGTTCAACACATATATTTTATATACATGACAAATTAATTAAAAAGTAAGAGTTGTTAGATTGGTAAGATTATTAGAACTTCACTTAAGAAATTAAATTTTGCATAAATTTAAATAAATTAAAATAATCTAATATTAGTATGAAAGAAGATGATAGGTTACATTGTAAGCTTTTGATTCTTTGACTAGTTTTAGATTATTGTTAATTTATTTCAATATTGGTGCAAAAATAAATGGTTAAAAGTGCTAGTAGTAATCTTTTATAATTGTTTAAGGTTGTTATAACCATGATTACAAAGAATATTGTTAATGAGCTTAATAAAAAGGATAAGCTAAATGGTGAAAGCTATAACATATGGTATTGTAACATTCAGTCTATCCTCAAAGAGTATGAAGTATTGGAAGTCATCAATTATGCCATGGTGGAACTTAGGGAGGGTTTTTTAATTTAGCAAAGGTGAGACCAATAGGCCTTTAAGGCTTGGAAAAGAAAGAACAGTATGACTTGCATAACTTTACTTACAAATATAAAGGATGATATCATTTGTGAGTTTGAGGAGCATAAGACTACCTAGGTGATGTGGTTGGCTTTGAAAAATAAGTTTGGGGGTACTTTAACCATTAGAATGAGCAAGTTGATGGTTAATTTTGATGTTTATATAAAGAAGCCATATCATAACATGAAACAACACTTGAGAGTGACGTCTAATATGTTATCATTCACTTCATTAAGTCCTTTAAAGATATCTTACACCATTTGATCTTAGAAAAAAAGTGCCTTAAGACTACTAAGTCTTCTAGTTAAGTGATTATGGCTAAAGCTAAGAATAGTTTAAAGGCTATTTTTGGTTTGAAACATAAGCATCATAAGAAAAGAAAAGGGAATGGACAACTATGGAAGAAGAAAAAGAATGACTGTTGCAAAAGATACAGTGGCAAGAAAAAGGATAAGACCAAAATGACATGTTACAACTATAACAAATTGGGTCATTTTGCTTGTGAATGCATTAAGTCCAAAAAAAAAAATATATTGTTTACTCTTACTTCTCATTATTTAGCTAATATTACCAATTCAATATTACTTACTAAATCTAATCTTTTATGGATTATAGACTCAAGGGCTACAAACCATGTAGTTAAAGGGTAAGAAACAAAAGTAGAGTTTTATTGAATTCGATCTAGTTCAAGATGGGTGTATGTTAGAAACAACGCAATGGTAGAAGTCGAAGGGATGGACACTTATAAATTAGAAATGTGAGATGATTAAACCCTATTACTTCACGATGTTCTTTATGCACTTAAAATTTGATATAATCTTATTTTCGTTCTTTGTTCTTTTATGTTTAAGCTATAAACTTATTTTTGAAGGTCATGTTATAAATATTTATGATGACACTTCTTATATTGGTCTTGGATATCTGTTAGATAGTTTCTTTGTGTTGGATACTAGCTATGGTATGCTTAATATTTAAAATAGTTGCTTTTTTATTATTGCATCAACTAACAACAATGTTGTATATGTAAATATCTGACATGCTAAACTAGGTCATGTTAGGCAAAAGAGAATGTAAATATCTAGGCTCACTAGCCAAAGTTGAATTGCTTATGTGTCAACACAGTTTAGTAGGAAAAACAACTAAAAACCATTTGATAAGGTTATTAAAGCCAAATTTCCATTACGATTAGTCCACTCTGATAGATGTGGTCTAATAAGTGTAAGGGTGAGGCATAATGTCTTATATTTCATTACTTTCATAAATGATTAAACACATTATGATCATATTTATCTAATCTCCTATAAATCTAAAGTATTAGAATGCTTTAAAAATATTTATGTATGGAAGATAATTAATTAGATTAAAGAATTAAAACCCTAAGAACTAACCAAGGATGTGAATATCTCTCTAAACATTTCAAGGAATTATGTAATGAAAAGGGTATGGTTAGACAACTAACTATTCTTGGGACTTCATATCAAAATGATGTTGCAAAGAAGAAATAAAACCTTATTCGAGATGGTTAGGTTTATGATGACATAAGTGAATTTCCCAATAAATTATTGGGGTGATGCTTTATTGACAGTTGTGCATACACTTAACTATGTACCCTCTAAATCTATTACTTTTATACCATATGAATTATGGTTAGAACAAAAGTCTAACTTGAGTAATTTACGACCATAAGGGTTAGTAACTTATGTTCATGATCCATTTTATAAATATGGGAAATTGGGTATTAGAGGAAAAAAATTTATCTTTCAAAAATACTATAAATACTCTAAAGAGTATATGTTTATTAGTGATCAAGTTGATGAAAGTATTTTGAAATTTGAATCATATGATGCCACATTCTTAAAGAATGATTTTCCTAGTAAGGGTGATATTGATAAGGATTTTTATCTCTATGAGATGAGTGATCCATATGATTATAATGCACCAAACCCACCAAGTCAAATGAATGAGAAAATACCTCAAATTATCAATTTAAGTGAGAGTATTATCCATAAGCTGTGCAAGGTTTACAAGAACCCATATTGTGTAAAAGCAATCATAAAAATGTCTTAGATCATTGTTTTGAGATTAGAGAGGAAGCTTTTATGATTGTCCCTTATGATGAGGAAGAGCCTAAAATAGTAACTAAGGCTATTTTATGCCTTGTTAAAGAACAATGGATGAATACAATGGAAGAAGAGATAGAAATCCATGAAATTTGACCAAGTCTAAGATTTGGTAGATTTACTTTAAAGACATAAGGTTATTAGGAACAAATGGATTCTTAAAATTAAGCACAAGGTAGATGGATCCATAGAAAGGTAGAAGGTCCACTTAATGGCAAAAGGTTTATGTGCAATAAGAGGGTATAGGTTATGAGAAAACTTTTTTATTGTTAGTAAGATTTATCTTAATTTGTATAATTCTAGTTATAGTAGCAAATATAGATTTAGAATTACATCAAATGGATATTAAAACTACTTTTCTCAATAGAGTGCTACATAAAGAAATCTATATGGAACAACTTATAAGTTTCATTGTTTAAGGCTAAAAGAATAAAGTTTGTAAACTCCAAAGATTAATTTATAACCTAAAACAATTGTCTAAATAATGATATTTGAGATTTCATCATGCAATAATCTCATATGACTTTGTAATGATTAATGAGGATCATTGTATGTATATTAAAAGATTTGAAAACAAGCTTGTAATTCTATCTCTATAAATAGATGACATTTTACTAGCTGAAAATGATAAGGAGCATGTTACTACCATGAAGAAATGGTTGTCCCCTAATCTTAAAATGAAAGACATAGGTAAGGTGATTTGGATATTAGGTGTAATGATTTGTAAGGATCATTCCAAAAGACTCTTATCTTTGTTATAAGGATCTTATATCTATAAAATCCTTGAGTGATTTAAAATAAAAAGTTATAAATCCACTGGTACTGTAATTGCTAAAGGTGATGGTTTGAGCCTTAAAATGTATCCTAAAATATGACAAGGTATAAAAAAATGGAGAATGTGTCATATTCTAGTACAATAGGTAGTCTAATATATGTTGTAATGTGTACACACATTGACATTTGTTATACCATGGAATTAGTGAGTCAATACCAATTAAACTTAGGAAGAGCATATTGGCAAGCTGTGAAAAGAATATTATGATATCTCAAGGGCATTGTAGATTATTCCTTACATTATTAACGAAATAATTTATGACTAATTGATTATTCATATGCCAATTTATGAGGAGATATAAATAAATGTAAATCTACATTGGGATATAAGTTCTCGCTAAATGATGATACCATACCATGAAGTAATAAGAAGCAAATGTAAATATGACATTTATTATGCCTTATCCATGATAAAGGTAGAATTTGTAACTTGCTTAGCTGCAATGTAACAAAATATTTGGGAGCGTGGTGTGATCAACAAAATGTAGTCACATTGTATTATAATAGTCAAGTGACTATTACATATACAAAAGATCCAAAGTATCATTGTAGAACCAAATACATTGATACCAAATATAACTTTGTAAGATACATTATGTTACAAAAGGATGTAACTATGCAATACATTTTGACACATGGGACGATAGCAAATCCACTAACTAAACCAATATAAGAGATGTATTTTAGTCACATGTTAAGTCTTTAGGACTTCGTAGAATTTAATGTGTTGTGATACATTGTGACATGTTATAAAATTAGAGAATTTGTTTCTTATTACACATGTATTAGTAATATCATCCTAAGTGTTGATTGTTACAGAATAAGTTTGATATGAGATCAATCCTAGCATAAGTTTCTTCTTATGAGAAAAGTAAAAGTATGTCAAACAGGTTAAAATTGGTACACTTATATAGACAATTGCCTCTAACATTAAGAGAGTGTATAAAGATAAGACCATCATATGAGTGAAATTTTATGTATATAAAGATGGTCACCTTGAAAAGATCAAGATAAGGATAAAATGAGTAATAGCTAGTATATAATCTCACTCTCTATACAACTTGTTGAAAGCTAGATGTAAGATCTTGATTTAACACTTATCAATGAGGGAATCACTTAAAAAACTCAGGTTAAATGCTTGAGAACAACTAAATTAAGATCTTTATCATGATTTTATAAGAAAAATGAATGAAATGATATATACTCCTTCTAGTAAATAATCACCATAACACGTGTTTCATATCTTGTGTATTATTTAACCAATAATGGAAATGGAAGAATTAATCCCTACTTATTCATTCTGTGAGTCCCTTAAAGTATTATTATCTAAAAAATTGTGCCTTATGTGACATTTGACTTTGTTCTAAGGCTAAAATATGATGTTTGCTACTTTAGTATATCACCTACAATCAAGAATGATTCAAACTTTTTCGGACTATGTCTAAGAAAGTGATTGTATTGTAATAAAGGAACAAGAGTAAAAGGAAGACTATTGTTATCTAACATCTTCCATATATATTCATTAGTTAACCAATTATATGTATTCATGATGAATGAAACATAATTATGGATACATATGAGCAATAAAAAAAAATCTAACTCAACCTAAGAAGGATACGGTGACTTAAGATTAATGCAATAAAATACATTTGGGGCATAGTGAGACACATTTTTTATAATAAGGCTCACATTTTTTTTTTAAATTATAACAACTATGTATCCTTAATAGGTTCATAGAATATCTCCCAAATGCAAGTGTACTCACAGTTACATAATCCATTTGCCTGTATGAATTACTTATGAAGAATTGAATGTTGAGAATTTTTTTTGGGTCATTCCAAATTATCATGTGTGAGTGAGAGATGTAAATATTATTGGGTTGGGTCGGCTTGCCTATAATCGACTAACCTAACCCATTAAAGGGACTATAGATACACATTACTAAAACCACATAGAAAACTATTTATATTAATAAAAACATTTTTTCTAGACTTTTTAAAAAGCAGATGAAAGTTGGTCAATTTCTCACTTTCTAAAAAATAAAAAATAAAAACATATTTTCCATTCATTCTTATAGTAAAAGGCTCTTAGGTTATGAATAATGTGTTATCTAGTATAATGATATCACCTAAATCATGAGAAAAATCTGATTTGTTGATAATCAGTTTACTACTAATTTTTAGAGGCCATCAAGGGTAACTATGATCCTAATTTTTTCATCTTACAATATGAAATCAATCCTAACACAAGTTTCTTTTTATGAAAAAAGTAAAAGTATGTCAAATAAGTTAAAATTAGTCCACTTACTTGGATAATCACCTCCAACGCTGAGAGAGCATGTAGAGATGAGACCATAATGTGAGCAAAATTAGTATATAGAGATGATTGTCTTAAGAAGATCAAGATAAGGATAAAATGAGTAAGAGTCAGTATAAAATCTTACTTTTCTATACAACTTATTGAAAGCCAAATAAGAGATCTAGGTTTGACACTCATTGAGGGGTTCACTTAGAGAACTCAGGTTAGATGCTTGGGAGAGACTAAATTAAGATTTTTATTGTGATGTTATAAAAAAAAATGAATAAAATGACATACGCTCCCTATAGAGAATAATCACAAAGACATGTATTTCATACCATGTTTGCTATTTGACCAATAAAAGAAATGGAAGAATTAATCCTTACTTCTTCATTGTGTGAGTTCTTTAAGGTATTATTATTTTAAAAATTATGTCTTATGTGACCTTTACCCTTATTTTAAAGTTACAATATGATATTTTCTATTTTAGTATATTACCTACATTAAAAAATGATTCGACCTTTTTTGGAATATGTTTAGGAAAATAGTTGTATTGTAATCAAGGAACATAAGTTTGAAAAAAAGACTATTGTTATCTAATATCATCCATATGTATTTATCTGTTAACAAATTATTTTTATTCATAATGAATAAAATATAATTATGAATATATGAGAAAAAAAATCTAATTCAGTTTAAGAGGAATATAATAAGTTAAAATTTATGTTATAAAATATATTTAGGATATATTGAGACACATTTTGTATAATAAGACTTATATTTCTCTTTTAGAGTTACAACAACTATGTATTCTTAACGAATATATAGAATACGTTCTCAAGTATAGATATACTAGTAAGTCATATAGTTCATTTGTTTGTATAAATTACTTATAAGAAATTGAACATTGAGAAAAATTTTTTAGGTCATTTTAGCCTTGATATGTGAGTGAAAGATATAAATATTATTAGACTAGGTCAGTTTGTTTATGATAAACTAACTCAACTCATTAAAGAAAAGTTAAAGGAAGTTAAAATTCTTTTAATTACATATACATGTTATTAAAAATGTGTAAAAAATTATTTATATTAATAAAAATAGATATTTTTTTCATATACTTTTAAAAAGGGTAGATAAAAAAAATTAGTTAATTTTTACTCTTTAAAAAATAAAAAATATTTATTAATTTTTATAATAAAAAATTATTGAACTATGAATAAGATAATTTTTGATATAATGATAATATTTAAATTGTAAAAAAAATTTAATTTGTCAATAATTAATTTACTGTTAATTTTTAAAAATACTGTTAATTTTTAAAAATTATTAAAGAAAACTATTATGCTAAGCTTTTAATCTTACACTGTGGGTATCTTATCCAATTGACTCTCGGCACTTGTTCATCCAGTACAATCCATCCTGTGCCTTTATAAAAATTTACCACAAAGCTATTAGAGTAAGACAGATAAAATAAGGTACAACAACTGTTGAAGCACGCTCGAGGATGTTGCTCCGTGCTCGTGCTATTGAGAAACAATGCTATGTACGTGCTGTTGTCCCCTTGAGTGAACTGACCTGTTATATCAACCCCACGATATTGGCACATTTCTACACCTGACAGACCACGAGTAAATTTAACCAATATTTAGCTACGAATATCATTGATGATTCGCAGCTCGCGTTTCCTGCCATTCAACACTGAATACATTGTCAGGTAATGGCTGCTACACAAGCGAACTATAATTGGTCAATTGCCTGTTGAGATCGTCTTTGATTGCTGCATGTCACTTGCTCGGTGTATCATGTCTCGCAAATGTCTCCTGTTTGTCCTTGGAAAAAAAAATGTCACCTGTATCTTGTGACATTCTTCGTATCCGCATTATTCATTATTGTCCTCTCCTTGCTCCTCAGCTTTTGGTGCTTTGGTATATCCTCCCGGAGCTTGATTTATTTTACGTGCTTCCAAACAAAGGTTGGTAGACGGCAACGTGGGCTTAGCATCTTCTGTTGAGGCTGGCCTCGGCTTGAACCGTGGCCTGGTTAGAAGGTGTGGGTTTTCATCTCGCCTTTTATAGCTTATCCCACCGGTGTACTTGTGAATTGGACACTAGACCGGGCCGGTTCTTCCAAAAAGAAACTAGAAAAATAAAAATAAAAAATAAAAAGCATCGTTGACCCAGTTTAGCCCGGATTGACCCATTGACTCGAATTGGATTTATCTTTTTATTTTTATTTTTTAATTTTTGTTCTCATTTTTCAATCACTTTGTCCCCATCTAATATACTCCCAGACCTTTAACAAGATCAGATTTCATCTGCCACCAAATCGCCGTGAAAAGAATGATTTACCACAAAATTAAGGATGTCCAATTTCATCGGCCATCCAATTCATTACGACATTACGACACAATTTCAAGGCCAACTGGTTTTTTCACCCCTTTATTAGGGACATCGAAATGAGAAAAGAAAGACGTACCAAAAAAGGTAGAGAGGAAGAGAATAAATATTGAGCCCAAAGTCCTTATCAAGCTGATTTTTGGAAAGGTTTTGTACTTGATGATATGCTCTACGTTGTGTGTAATTCGAATTAATCTCGTTTTCATGTCCTGAACAACTAAACAAAATGCAACTGAATGGTCAGGGAACCTAAGAAGCATTCGAAGACCTCCTGAAGGTCGATGTCACATCCAACGCACCCAGAAAACACAAATCGGCAACGTTAGCGGTGTTTACGTTGTAGCCCAACAAAGAGCCAAGCATTGCAAACACTTTTTTCCGGGTATTGATCCATTGCAGGGTATAGGAGAGCTACCAGAATCGCACTGAGCATACAAAGATAAAAACTTGCACACAACGAATAGGATCTACTCATTGAGCATAAGAACAATGTATAACCATCTCTACATGCCATACCCAAAACTTTTCTTGTACAAAAGAATCAGCAAGGTAAGCTGAAAACTTTCATGTTTTACCCACCAAATACTCCTATATGAAAAGGGGAAAAGAGAGGAACGAAAACACAAACAATAGAAGCATTATCAGGACAAACTTCTAAGAATTCTAAACAATTTTTACACCCTACCAAACGACACAGCTCTTTGGCAATCATCTGAGCAAGAAGTCCTGCGTAGAATCCAGACTAGCAAGAAAGTCAAAAGGTCTGCTGCCTAGGGTATCCTTAAGAATGGTGATCTGACCTTCCTTCAGAAGTATATCTTCGTCGAGGGAGTCTATCTTCTTCTTCAATAGGTTGACCTCTGAATTTAACAGAATGTTCTTCTCATTGTATTGCTTTACTTCCTCCCACATCAAATCTCTTTCCTCCGAAACTTTCGGTAGGATTCCCTTAAACTTTGTTAGTTCCTTTGTACATTCTTGAAGGTCACTTTGAAGCCGATTTATATTCTCATCCTTCTTCAGCATCTGTTTAACAGAAAAGGCACATTAGTGTTCACATGAAGTGCAGAAATGTCAGAAAGGAACTGCTATGGTCCTGCCACATTTAATATATTTTCTACCTCGTATCAGTGATACAGAGTTTTTTAAAAAAAAATTGCCAATCTCATGTCAATGCCATACCAATAACTAGCAAAATTAGGCAGAGGGTTAATAAATAGAAAAGAAGCAAAAATTTAAAAGGCTAAC
This sequence comes from Bruguiera gymnorhiza, assembly GCA_020883675.1. Lineage (NCBI taxonomy): Eukaryota > Viridiplantae > Streptophyta > Magnoliopsida > Malpighiales > Rhizophoraceae > Bruguiera > Bruguiera gymnorhiza. The sequence continues at coordinate 47,716 of JAIRCJ010000379.1, forward strand.
TGAAAATCAAAAAACTGACAATCAATGCAGTTCCATCAATCAGGAAAAACGAAGAAAGAAATCAGCAAACTTTGTTGTCCACCCATTCACTCTAGATACCCCAATGCATCAATATATCAATCCAATATCTCATGGCACCTCTTAATTTTAACATCCCCATGTATTTCCAAGCTCAAATTCTTCCTACTTGACATATTTCATACAGAACATGTTAAAATGTAGAACATCATGGAACCCCTCCACCATGTGTTGATTTTGAAGAAAAATCAAAAAGATGTTGTATGTTGCAAATAAATGCTTACATACATGCTGCTTAAGCAATGATGATAACGCAAAAATATATAAGGCACTGCTAGGTGAAATCACTCCATCAAGTTGGGGATTGAACTTGGCTTCTATAACCTGACCCAAAACACATTTTATGGATAACAGCAACCTGCAACCAGTTTGGTATTTCTTAACACTATATATTCATCATGTTATATTCTTTTGTCTTCAAGTATAGAAACTTAAAAAGGAAAACAATGTTAAAATTTGAAGTGTGAGTTGTATGATTAAGAAATGTCACATTGAAAAGAAGAGAGAGAATTAGACAATATACAAGTAAGAAGAATTCATAAACACAATATTTTAATTTTTGAGTTGAGATGTCATGTTAAATTTATAAATTTATTATTTACTTGGATATTATTTGAATTTCTCTCCAGTTTTAAGCAGAACAAGCACCATGAAAATTACCAAATCACATAAGAATAAACTACTTAAACTCACTAATTGAAGTTGTCACACTAAATTTCAATCTACCAAAACCCACAACCAATCAAAATATTAACAAAGAAGAAAGACCACCACGAAAGGCAAGAAATGGGCAATAAGAAGAGAGAAGAGAGATTTAGAGGCCTTAGGCCAAAAAAAAGATGTAGTTAGAGGCCTTTTTGTTAGTTCTAATATAAATCAAATATAATTGTTGGGATTGAAAAGTCAGAGCAGTTTACTCTTGTGGAAGGAGAAAAAACTGAGAAAAATTCCTCTGCTATTGAAACATGAAATTTATTTGCTTGTGTTATTGTTTTTTCACAATTGGTTCTAATGGTTACAGGTTTTAATTAATTTCTAAAAAGCACACATGGCCAACTTAAGGAGCAAATGTCCATCCACAATAGTAAAGTGGTGGTTCTTAGCAGTGTTCAAATGTCTAGTAACATAATAATAAATGCCCAATATCAAATTTTTACAGCAGAGATGGTATTTCAATCAGCACCTGAAATTCCAAATCTTTCAACTTGTGAGTGCCACTGGAAAGGCTGTCCAGGGCATTTTGGACTTCACAGTGGAGAATGTCATTACCCCTGACAGCTGCTGCAAGTTCAGCTTGCAAACACTCAACTTCTAATTCTTTTGAGTACAGCTTCTCTCTCAATAGACTAGTAAGCAACCTTTCAGCTTTAAGCTCAACATTCATTTGCTGCGTGAATGGATGGAAATATCAGCATAAACATTGAACAACATAGGAAGCCATATAAAAAAAAAAAAAAAATCCACAACTCATAAACCCATTCCCCATAACAAAACAAATAAGCATACTGAAAAATTTGCATTAGAAAGCAAATTCAACTTAAATGCACATATTGTTTGTTTGTATATTATTTTTGTCCTTGCTCCTACCAAACCAGCTAAGAGCACACATTTTAGAGCAGCTTACCTCTGAAGTTCTATGATTTAGTTTCCCGGACCCACTAATACATGGTGTCTGAGGCTTTGAAGCCATAAGGCTGGACTTCTCCTGCAGCAAAGAGGATATTGTCTTCAAACTTCTTGTCAGGCTTTCTGTTCCACGCTTAAGGCCATTAACTTTCATGTCAGATTCAAGCAAAAAATGTCCATCTAAACCATTCTCTGTAGGTTCCACACCCTGGCTAGTTTCTGAAAGTTCCCCTGCTTTTCTTTTGATGTATTCCAATAACTTGGAACACAAATAGGTGCTCTCATTAAGCATTGTCAGTCCTTGATTTTGAAGACAGCATACACGGGCCTGCATTTCACTATCTGACTTGAAAGTCAGTGCATCAATCTCTTTTCCATTATCTTTGAGACGTTTCAACAAGTTAACATTCTCATTTCGGAGAGAATCAACTTCAAGCCTATAAGATTCCACCTCCCTTCTCAGAGCCAATTCTACTCCTGCAAACCTCATTTGTTCAATTTGCAGTGTTGCCACATGCTTATCAAACTGGTCCAATGGCTGCTTCTCAATTTCCTTACTAAATACTTCCTGTAAACCTGTAATTGTCTTCTCCAGGTCACTACGGGTTCTTAATAATCTAGTGATGGATTTCTGCAACTCTATGCACTCCTTATCCTTCTGTTCAAGATTGCTTTTGATAGATACTATATTTTCCTCTGCTACTGTGTAGTGCTCTTTCAATTCAGAGAGGCTTTGTCTTAAATCTTGATTCTCCACGCTCAACTCCTCCACCCTGGCAGTCAAGTTACTGAGTTGTTGCTCTGAACATTTTATTGCACTCCTGCTTTCAGTTTCCCTCTGACTGAAAGATGAGATTTCCCTCTGGAGAGAGACATTCTGCTCTGCAAGTTCTCTAACCCGTTCACGAAGCCTCTGCTCTTCTAAGTGGTACTTTTCAAGCTTTGAAGACCAGTCACTCGATCGTCTGTCTAATTCCTTCTCCAATGCTGACTGCAGCTCACTCTTCTCTTTCTCTAGCTTTTGAGTGCATGACTCCAATTCTGCTTTTGCCAATCTAAGTTCTTCCTTAGCAGAATCCCTCTCAGAAATCCGAGATTTTAGAAGACCTGAAACTTCAATTGCCAGGCTCACTCTATCTGCCGCTAAGTTCCTAATAATCTGAACAACTGATGGAAAATCAAATTCATTATCTTGAAGAAAGTTTTCATGCTCAAGTTGCTCAGAAAGCGTCACAACCCTCTCCTCGGCTTCCTTAGATCTTCTTTGTAATTCCACATGTGTCATGTCCTCAGCTGGAAAAGAGCTCATATTCCTGGTACTTTTGCCAAGGAAGAAATTATGTCTCTGAAAACCTGAAAAACCATTTCCATGGAGGTGATTAAATGTTTCAGAAGGCTCCTCCAATGAGTAATATTTCTGCACAGGAACATCCAAGTTTGAATAGCATCTATTAGCTGATCCACTGTAGATATCTTCAATTGTGATGGGAATATCATTGTCAAACTCCTTTGAACTTGATTTAGGACCTGCCTGAGGTTGGGAAAGTCTCTCAATGACATTCTTTGCAAGTCTTTGAGGAGATTCATGACCAAATCCCTGCTCCACCAAATCTCTAGAAGCAAAACGGAGGTGGGTACCTTTAGCTTCCCTAAATGACTGACACCCAGGTTTATCTTTGACACTATCAGTTGGTGAAGTGGGGGCTGTATAGTGGATCCGTGGAGGAAGCCTCCCACTGTCATTTCCACTCTCACTATGATGTCTCTGTGAAGAACTGTTTTTGGGCTTGCTCCTTCCCTGCTGCTGCTCTCCATCAATGTAGCGATCCAAAACTTTACTTGAGACATTGCTGGATGAAGAATTTGTGGATGAATCATAATAAAATTTTGGAGATGCAGAAGAACCAGGCATCTCAAGACCATGTTCATTGTGAATAGTTGTCACTTCAGATTGCTTTGCTTTAGCTTGCTTCTGAGGTGTTTGAGCCCGCCTACCCATCACCAACCAAAAATTAATCTCAGGACCAATGAAAGAAGCACAGAAATGTCATTCATATTAACTCCTTTCATCCAAAATTATAAGATGAGCCAATCAGTTATGAGCCTCACCTGGATGAATACTTGCATTGATGCTGAAGAGCACCATTGGTAATGCTGGAAGGAGATCTATTCTCATCACTTCTGCAAGAAAAAAGCCTATGGACCTGTCTGTCACCAAAAGCAGTGGATGACAGGGAACGACTTCTTCTAAGGGCTGAACCACAGCTGGAGCCTGGGCCATCATATCCTTGCTTTTGCGATTTTGAAAAGAGGCCTTTAGGGCTCTGGCCCCTAAAACTATTCCCAGTCTTATCACCATCTTGATTGTTTGGTCCACTTTCTGATGGGTTCTCCCAGTAAACTCGCTTCTGGGTTGAAGTTGGAGAACCATCGATGCAGTTTCCATTGTTAGAGGAAGAAGATCTTAAAAAGAATAGTTTCTTCATCTGGTAGTCTCAAATTATAGCTCATGAAAACCTGGTTCTTGAATCCACACTAATAAACATAAAAATAAAAATAAAAAAGATAAGGAAAGGGAATTATACTGCTGATAGCTTTAGTCTCCAGTTGAAAAAATTTCGAAAGGCAATGCAATCGTATAGAGGATAAGCAATAGAAAATGAAGAACCGAATGCATTTCAGAGAACTAAAACTTTGCAGTAAAACATATCATCAAACATGAAATATAACCCTAATAAAAAGATTTATCAAGGCTTCCCCGAAAGGACCAAACTAAACCCTCCATATTCAATTCGCAAAACCCAGAAACCCTTCTTCTGCAAGTAATCAATCAGCCAACTCTAAAGATTTTATCTGTCCGAAACCAACAGAATCAAATGATTATAGGTTTTTTAGCTAATCAAGAAAATCAATTTTGGAGACAAATCACCCCAGTCCTACTTGAGTATTCAACTTGAATGCATGCAATCTGAAACCCATGCACAAGAGTAACAAGAACAGCAGCAGAGAAAAGGGAATTATAAGAAAAATTAGAAGCCACAATTCACAATGAATTATCGTTTCTCGAGCGAAAACTCGCATTACTCAAAGCTCAGAGTCCAAGAACGAGAAAATAACCAAATAATAGAGAACAGAAAACTGGCCACGCTTGTTCGGTTGCTGAGAAACCGGAGGAAAAGAACAGAAAATCCAACGACATAGCCCAATTAGTGGTTTGAACTTCTAAGAAAATCAATAAATCTGAAAGGAAAACCAAAACCAAAAAAAAAAAAAATAAAATCAGGAAGGCATACTCAAAGCTTCTTCTCTGTTTTTTTTTTTTCTTTCCTCTCATTTTCTTAAAATTTCTCGGCAACCAAAAGAGACCCCAAAAAAAAAAAAAAGAAAAAGTTCACTTACAAACTTCCTCACTCTGCACTCCCAACGGTCAAAATCCCGACGATCACTCTCTGCGTGCAAATAGCAATAATTGAACTTGAAATTAAAAACAAAAAAAAAAAAAACGCAATCAAGAACTTCAAAAACTACAGTATTCAAATCGATCTTTTTTGTAGCACAACATTTTTCTGATAGATTGTCAGTAACATATATGAAATTAAGAGAATCAAAATCAAGAAGTTAAGTACTTACAATTGCTGGCCAAGATAAGAAGCGCGCTCTCCGTCTCATGACAGAGATAGAGATAGAGATAGAAACGGCGAGGGTGGGGCCGGGAGAAGGGTGGGGGGCGCGGATTCGAATTTCGAATTAACGGAGAAAAGTCCAACTAAGAGACCGAAACCGAAGGAAATCGCAGATACTATTATTATGTCTTTATTTCCTTTATTAAATTAAATTTAAAAAAAAAAAAGAACTGAAAACGAAATCTAAGTAGATCCCAGGTGGCAACGACGTGGGCTGGGGGCGGGGGGTTTGATATTCTGAAGTTGACAGCTTCACAACACAACAACAACTGAGAGTTGATGCAGAAAATGGGATTTCAAAAGAGACGGAGAAAAAATACAAACAGAGGGAAGACCGAGAGGGGACAGAGAGGAGGAACGAAGCCAACGTTCGTTTTATTAGAGAGAGACACAGAGAGAGAGAGAGAGAGAGAGAGAGAGAGAAAAAAAAGATGCCAGATGTTGAATGGCTATACGTTACATCATAAAAGAAATAGGGCAATTCGGTCCCAAAAAAAGAAAACAAGGAAAATTAATGGGTTTGGGTACCGTTGCCGCGTATACTCGAAGAGGAGCGGGCGGCGAACCGTGGGAAATTGTCGTCTACTCTAGCGTACTCCACTTCTAGTGTGGGGACCGCCGATGACAACGCCCAAACGACTGTCGCTGGCCCTTGGATTACAATCACATCCACCGGTCTGACACTCGACACTAACCACTGTGTGATATACCCACCTACACCTCATAAACTGCACACAGTTAACGCTTCTTAACGCTCGTTGAGAAAGCAAAATAAAATAAAAAATTTTTCTCCGTATTTAATTTTATCTTTTATGCTAGAAAATAGTGTAAAAGAATTCAATGAAAAAGAAAATAGATACGAAATAAAATTTTTACTTGTTTTCGGTGAGATAGGAAAATAAAAGTATTTGAAAGAAAAAAAATGAAATGAAAAAATTGATGTAGGGCCCACCTTATTTTTTATTTTTTATTTTTTTACCAATATGCTGAGAAAAGCTGGTAAAATGAACATTGACGACAAGTTTAATTACGGATGTACAAAATCATCAACTCAACGAAACCTAATTTTTGCACGTGTTTTGTTTTTTTTCTGTTTTTCTTTTTCTCACGAATAGTTTGGCGCCTATGCAACTGTGGAGCCGCTGCCGAGACCTGAGAACAGTGACTCACAAATTCAAGGAGAGAGTCTCTTCTGATAAATAGGTATTTATAAATATTCTTTCTTGGCAACAACATTATTTTTTAAAAAAGTAACATAGATTAAAATAAAAAGTTTATAAATGTGCATAAAATTAGCCCTAATACATATTTTGAATTTATAAAATATTAGTTTCCTACTTGATGTAACCAAAAGTATAAAATCATATACAAATTTGTGTTAAAGGAATAAATGTCATAAATTCTTTTTTTATTTTTTTCGCACCTTCACATAATATTCAAATAAAAAAAATTCCTACATGATATCCATTTTTTGTCTAATCCCATTTTCAACTTATCTAAATAATTAATAATAAATTATTTCTTCTCATAGTTTTCTTTCTCACCACTTTCTTTCACACCATTTCTCAAATCCAAACAAAGTTTTTAAGGTGTATTTGAATTTAGAGGGAGATGTGAAAGAAAATTGTGAGAAATGAACTAATTTTTAAATTAATTTTTTGAATATGTTAGAAATAGGTGAGAAAAAATTGATTGAAAAGTATAAAGTGTTCGTTTAGATGAAATGAGAAAATACAGAAGTTCATTGATATTATAAAAAGATAATTATGCCCCTTATTTAGTCTAAAATAATAGGTAGTCGAAAATAAAAAGGTGAAGCAAGTGTGTTTGGGTGCCATGAAAGTAAGTGACACCTCTATGGTCTTGCCCATCTTGCCAAATGGCCTTTTGCACCTGTAACTGCAATGGTCGTGGAAATAAAAAACACTAGAATATTACCGCTTCAAGCAAGAGTTATGTATATGGGAAATGGAGCTTGATGGCTTGAAGGTTGAGAAATAATGGGTTTAGGAGAAATATTTAATATTAAGGGAACCGACACAGTAAGAGAACAAGACCCTTCTTACTTTAAAACGTTAAAAGACTTCAAGTACGACCATATTATAAAGCTGGACATTAAGGGAGGTTTCTTTAATATAGAAACGGAAACATCCCAAAAAAAAAACAGCAGACAAACTATCCCAAGTTCACATCTGTCCATTAAGAGAAAATTGTCAATGCAAATAATTGTCAAGTTTACACAGATATCAGAGTTCTTTTCACAACATAAAGTATGGTAGTTTCAATTATAAACTAGCCTATCCAAAAAGGACACTTTAATATTAAGAGAGCGATGTGTCTATTAAATCAAATGAACAATCATGGTGAGTAGTTCTCAGTCAGGGAACACAAAAAAACACTGCCTATTGATTGAGTTATTATAACTGCCCAGCATTGGAAATCCCTCATGAACTCCTTGTCATTTATAAAATTCATCAATACTTCTAATTGCTCCCTCAATCAGGAACACCAAAGAATTATCTCGCTGTCTATTGATTTTTTTTAATAAGAAGATATATGCATTTAGTTAAAACGAAGGGTGCACTCCAACAAGTTTTTAAATTGTCGATAGACAGCGATTTTCTCTTGATAAACATGGGGTGACTACTTTCAGAAAAAAAAAAAAAAAAGGTAGACTTATCTGCAATATGATTTTCATCCTTAGTAATTTCATTACTCCTTTTTAACACTGTGGACACGTTATCAATCCCCATGTTAAGCCTTTAATATTGAGTTTTTAGCATTTTGATTAGTGTTGTTTTGCATTTAGTTCTTTTGAAAGATGATCCAAGTGAGCTCCAAGAGGGTGTATATTTTGAACTAAATTCATTTGGGTTCCCACTAGAATTAGTTGCAACATTTATGAAAAAAATCAGCAACAGACATCATCACTTGATCGCTTGTGCTATTTAAGTCAAAATATGAGGTGCTCCCCTCTTGAAGCTTATAAAGCTTATCATAGTTATGAATTATAATATTGATCCATTTTCTTGCTTTTGGTTTTTCATATTATAATGTAATTAACAAGCCTAAAAATGATAGCTTTAAAAACTTTAACAAGTCTATAGATAAGTGGGAAATTTTTGTTTTCATACTTCACCTGTAAGTTCAAACATCTTAAACATTGGGTTCCAAGAAAACCCACTTAGACTATAAAAGAAGTCTTGTAATCACTAAAATAACATTTTAGAGTCTTGAGTCTATTTCTAATATTTTATATTTGACTAGCTTGCCCAAAGTGTTGTCATAAGGTGTTCAACATGTTCATATAATTAATGTGAGTGAAATTCCCATTAGACTTATTAATGAGTGAAAATTTATTTATTATTATTATTATTATTATTTTGCATTTATTTATTTTCAATGAATTTTATACTTATTTGAATTTATTAGAATATATTTTATAATTTAGATATATTTTAGGAATTTGAGAATACATATTTTAAGTAGGTAAATTTCTAATATTTTATTATTTTGAGTTTTGTCGTTTATATTAGATTTTTCACTAATTTAAAAGGTTAGATTGTAAAAGTCATTTTCAATAAAATTGTAATAGATATCTCAAATTTTTTAAATTGGGGTCATAAGTTCAAATTCTTGTTCATTTAAACCTTAAGACATTGTTTCATAAACAAGGTAGAAAAATTAAAGTCTAAATCCCAGTTGAAATAGGATTCTTATTTAAGTGTTGAGTATTTAGATCAGCATAACTTGAGTTTTAAATATCTATATTAGATGATTCAAAAGTTTAAATCAAATTTCACATTCAAACCTACAATTGTTAAGAAAACATATAAACTCAAATTAGTTGTTTAATAATCCAAATATACTTGAGAAGTTGCAAAATCTGTTATGAGCTAGACTGAGTTAATCTCAGTTTTTAACTCATAACTTAGGCTTTGAATCTTTGTTTTGGATAAGATTAGATGTGTTGGAAAGTTAAAGAAAAGGACTCATCTTTGATGAAGAAGACAAAATCTAATTTAGATTATATATATTTGAAATTAGCTTAAAACTCATTATAGAAATTTTATCTCAATTAAAGAAAAAGTTTATTATCACTTTAAAATTTAGGAGATTGTTTTAGAGTGTCATAAGGTTTTCTTTTTGTGTATGCTATGTGCATTCTTTAGGATATAAATAAGGACCTTTTTATCTACTAAATAAAAAAAAAAAGGAGGCAAACATATAAGTAGTATAGTAGAAATAATTTTAGTATGCATTTAATTTTTTAGCATGAGTAGTTAAGGTTTTTTACTAGTTTTAGGGAATTTCAAAACATTTGGTATTTTAATGAAGTAGATTATTATGTTATGTTGTTTTCTTTTCTATTAGAATTATTTGAATTATTTTGATTAAATTATTAAATGATTGTTATTTTAATTTATTTGTTTAAGCCTACTAAATTGATTAAATAATGGTTTATTACTAGAATTGGGGATTGTAATTTATATTTATCCTATTCTTAATTACCGAGTAACAATTAAAAATAAGGGATTATGGGTAAATTTTCATTTTTTATTATGAATAACTTAATACAAGTTAAACAATGTGAACTTATGTAATTGTTATTTGAATTAACTATTTTTGTAATTTTTAAGGCTACTAAATTTATAACTTTCAAGAGCTTGTTTTAGGGATAAAATAGTTAAAGTATAAGAGAAGAGTTTGTTCTACTTAGTGAATATCTAAGGAAGAATTTGGGTTATAAAGTTTATTGTTATTTAGAGTTAATAGTTCCAATAAAATTAAGATAACGTTATGAATAATTGAAAGTATTAAACACTATAGTTGTGAATGAACTTGAAATTGAAATTTTGTTAATTGGTATTTTTATAAGTTGTTTTGTTTAATCAAGTTGTTTACTTTAATTGTTATATAATTAGAATTTAATAATACCCTCTCATTTATATTAGTGTCTTTAATTTCAATTATCTAATATTAAATTAATAACATTTTTTTATAAATTAACCCTTACTCACACTATCTACTATTGTATAATCAAGTCTAAGATATTTATATTTTTAGAGTAACCTTAGACAAGACAACAATCATTAATTCTAACAAACAACAAACTAAAAGGTAATATGTTGATGAAGCATTAATGTAATCAATATATATAAAAGAAAGATAATCATATATATAAAGAGATATATAAGAAGTGAGATAAAAACAATTATTGTTTTAAGTAAAAGTAATAGAATGGGCAATGCTATAATCAAGGAGAACAAAAGCAGGGGTTAAGACAATAATAAGATTAAAAATGGTTTTGAACTTAAAAGACATGGCAATATCAATGACAATAACATTAGATAACCAATCAATAGCTAACTTGAAGATGAAAGGGACTTTATAATGAACATTGTTTGAATGAAATGTTCATAATTAAGAATTGAAGTAACAACTTAATTATATTTTTGGCCATTCAAAATGGATATGAACATCAAGGTACAATGTAACAAGAAAAACAAACATAAATGCATGTCAC
>JAIRCJ010000397.1:0-27735 GCA_020883675.1 Bruguiera gymnorhiza
AAAAATGCAATATTTTGATTTTTAAATTTATTGTTAATGTCGTTCATTTGATTGGTGAGAAAAATATATATTCGAAGATGTAATTGAACTAAATAACATAATTGGACTCAATTGCATAAAATATACTTTAGTGGATGAAAGTATAATAGCAATCCCACGTGTCAATGTTGTGTTTAAAATATATCCGTAGATGGGAGTGCAGAACCTTCTTGTTACAGTCCATTACTTTTGCTTTTTCTTAAGTAATTGCCTGAAGATATATAAATCTTTTCAAATTGCATTGAGGAAAGGAGACAATTAGAAAATTGCAAAATTCAAATTGAATAGAGTATGGACAATTTATTTATCCTAGCAAATTTAAAATCTAAAAAATTGGAAAATACAATATTGATTTTTAAATTATTGGTAATGTCGTTTGTTGATTGGTGAGAAAATAAAATATTGAAAATGTTAATTGAACAAAAATACAGTAATGGACTCAATTGCATAAAATACACTTTAGTGATGAATATTATAAATCGCCAATCCCAGTTCAATGTGGTTAAGCATATATCCCTAGATGAGAGTGCAGAACCTTCTAATTACTGTCCATTGCTTGACTTTTCTAAGTAATTAGCCAGAAGATATAAATCATTAAAATTGCGTTGAGGGAAAGGAGAAAATTCAGAAAATTTACAAATTTAAATTCAACAGAGTATTGACAATTCATTTATCCTTAGCAAATTTTAAAATTCTAAAAATTGCAAAAATGCAATATTTTGATTTTTAAATTTATTGTTAATGTCGGTTGATTTGATTGGTGAGAAAAATATAATATTTGAATATGTTAATTGAACAAAAATACAAGTAATAGACTTCATTGCATAAAATACACTTTAGTGGATAAATGTTATAGATAACAATTCCAAGCATCAATGTTGTGTGAAGCATTTATCCTAGATGAGGGCGCATAACCTTCTTATCACAGTCGATTACTTTTGCTTTTTCTTAAGTAATTTGCTTAAAGATTATATAAATCATTTCAAATTGCGTTGAGGCAAAGGAGATAATTCAGAAAATTGCAAAATTTTAATTCAACAGAGTATTGACAATTCATTTATTCGTAGCAGATTTTAAAATTCTAAAAATTGCAAAATTGAAATATTTTGATTTTTAAATTTATTGTTAATGTCATTTGATTTGATTGGTGAGAAAAATATAATATTTGATTATATTAATTGAACAAAAATACAAGTAATGGACTAAATTGGATAAAATACACTTTAGTGGATGAATATTATAAATAGCAATCCCAAGTTTCAATGTTGTGTTAAGCATATATCCCAAGATGGGAGTGCAGAACCTTCTTATTACAGTCCATTGCTTTTGTTTTTTCTTATCTAATTTGCCTGAAGATTATATAAATGTTTTCAAATTGCGTTGAGACAAAGGAAACAATTCAGAAAATTGCAAAATTTAATTTGAACAGAGTATGGACAATTCATTTATCCCTAGCAGATTTTAAAATTCTAAAATTGGAAAAATGCAATATTTTGATTTTTAAATTTATTGTTAATGTCGTTTCATTTGATTGGTGAGAAAAATATAATATTTGAAGATGTTAATTGAACAAAAATACAAGTAATGGACTCAATTACATCAAATACACTTTAATGGATAAAAAGTATAAATAGCAATCCCACGTGTCAATGCTGTGTTAAGAATATATCCCTAGATGGGAGTGTAGAACCTTCTTGTTACAGTGCATTACTTTTGCTTTTCCTTAAGTAATTTGCCTGAAGATTATATAAATTTTTTCAAATTGTGTGAGGGAAAGGAGACAATTTAGAAAATTGCAAAATTCAAATTGAATAGAGTATGGACAATTTATTTATCCCTAACAGATTTTAAAATTCTAAAAATTAGAAAAATACAATATTTTGATTTTTAAATTTATTGGTAATGTCGTGTTATTTTATTGGTGAGAAAAATATAATATTGAAAATGTTAATTGAACAAAAATACAAGTAATGGACTTAATTGCATAAAATACACCTTAATGGATAAAATTCTAGAAATTGCAAAAATACAATATTTTGATTTTTAAATTTGTTTGTTAATATCATTAGATTTGATTGGTGAGAAAAATACAATATTTCAACAAGTTAATTGAACAAAAATACCAGTAATGGACTTAATTGCATAAAATACACGTTAGTGGTTGAATATTATAAATAACAAACCCAAGTTTCAATGTTGTGTTAAGCATATATCCCAAGATAAGAGTGCAGAACCTTCTTATTACAGTCCATTGCTTTTGCTTTTTCTTAAGTAATTTGTCTGAAAATTATATAAATCATTTCAAATTGCGTTGAGGCAAAGGAGACAATTCAGAAAATTGCAAAATTTAAATTCAACAGAGTATTGACAATTCATTTATCTTAGCAGATTTTTAAAATTCTAAAAATTGCAAAAAATGCAATATTTTGATTTTTAAATTTATTGTTAATGTCGGTTGATTTGATTGGTGAGAAAAATATAATATTTGAATAAGTTAATTGAACAAAAATACAGGTAATAGACTTCATTGCATAAAATACACCTTAATGGATAAATGTTATAGATAGCAATCCCAAGTTTCAATGTTGTGTTAAGCATATATCCCAATATTGGAGTGCAGAACCATCTTATTACAGTCCATTGCTTTTGCTTTTTCTTAACTAATTTGCCTAAAGATTATATAAAGGTTTTGAAATTGCATTGAGGCAAAGGAGACAATTCAGAAAATTGCAAAATTTAAATTGAACAGAGTATCGACAATTCATTTATCCCTAGTAGATTTTAAAATTCTAAAAATTGGAAAAATGTAATATTTTGATTTTTAAATTTATTATTAATGTCATTTCATTTGATTGGTGAGAAAAATATAATATTCGAAGATGTTAATTGAACAAAAATACAAGTAATGGACTCAATTGCATAAAATACACTTTAGTGGATGAAAAATATAAATAGTAATCACACCTGTCAATGTTGTGTTAAGAATATATCCCTAGATGGGAGTGCAGAACCTTCTTGTTACAGCCCATTACTTTTGCTTTTTCTTAAGTAATTTGCCTGAAGATTATATAAAGCTTTTCAAATTGCGTTGAGGGAAAGGAGACAATTTAGAAAATTGCGAAATTTAAATTGAACAGAGTATGGACAATTCATTTATCGCTAGCAGATTTTAAAATTCTAAAAATTGGAAAAATGCAATATTTTGATTTTTCAATTTATTGTTAATGTCATTTTATTTGATTAATGAGAAAAATATAATATTTGAAAATGTTAATTGAACAAAAATACAAGTAATGGACTCAATTGCATAAAATACACTTTAGTGGATGAATATTACAAATAGTAATTCTAAGTTTTAATGTTGTGTTAAGCATATATCCCTAGATAGGAGTGCAGAACCTTCTGATTATAGTCTATTACTTTGACTTTTTCTTATGTAATTTGCTAGAAGATTATATAAATCATTTCAAATTGCGTTGACGCAAATGAGACAATTCAAAAAATTGCAAAATTTAAATTCAACAAAGTATTAACAATTTATTTATCCTTAACAGATTTTAAAATTCTAAAAATTGTAAAAATGCAATATTTTGATTTTTAAATTTATTGTTAATGTCGTTTGATTTGATTGGTGAGAAAAATACAATATTTGAATATGTTAATTGAACAAAAATACAAGTAATAGACTCAATTACATAAAATACACTTTAGTGGATGAAAAGTATAAATAGCAATCACAAGTTTCAATGTTATGTTAAGCATCTATCCCTAGATGGGAGTGTAGAACCTTCTGATTATAGTCCATTGCTTTTGCTTTTTCTTAAGTAATTTGCCTGAAGATTATATAAATCATTTCAAATTGCATTGAGGCAAAGGGGACAATTCAGAAAAATGCAAAATTTAAATTCAACAGAATATTGACAATTCATTTATCCCTAGCAGATTTTAAAATTCTAAAAATTGCAAAATTGAAATATTTTGATTTTTAAATTTATTGTTAATGTCGTTTGATTTAATTGGTGAGAAAAATATAATATGTGAAAAATATAATATTTGAATATGTTAATTGAACAAAAATACAAGTAATGGACTCAATTATATAAAGGACACTTTAGTGGATGAATATTATAAATAGCAATCTCAAGTTTCAAGGTTGTGTGAAGCATATATCCCTAGATAGGAGTGGGGAACTACTTTATTAAAGTCTATTGCTTTTCCTTTTTCTTAAGTAATTTGTCTCAAGACAAGAATTCTATAAATCATTTCAAATTGCATTGAGGCAAAGGAGACAATTAAGAAAATTGAAAAATTTAAATTCAACAGAGTATTGATAATTCATTTATGCCTAGCAGATTTTTAAATTCTAAAAATTGCAAAAATGCAATATTTTGATTTTTAAATTTATTGTTAATGTCATTTGATTTGATTGGTGAGAAAAATACAATATTTGAATATCTTAATTGAACAAAAATACAGGTAATGGACTTAATTGCATAAAATACACTTTAGTGGATGAATATCATAAATAGCAGTCCCAAGTTTCAATGTTGTGTTAAGCATATATCCCTAGATGGGGGTGCAGAACCTTTTTATTACAGTCAATTCCTTTTGCTTTTGCTTTTTCATAAGTAATTTGCTTGATGATTATATAAATCATTTCAAATTGCCTTGAGCCAATAGAGACAATTCAGAAAATAGTAAAATTTAAATTCAACAGAGAATTGACAATTCATTTATCCTTAGCAGATTTTAAATTGCTAGAAATTGCAAAAATGCAATATTTTGATTTTTAAATTTATTATTAATGTCGTTTGATTTGATTGGAGAAAAAATACAATATTTGAATATCTTAATCGAACAAAAATACAAGTAAGAAACTCAATTGCATAAAATACACTTTAGTGGATGAATATTATAAATAGCAATCCCAAGTTTCAATGTTGGGTTAAGGATATAACCCTAGATGGGATTACAGAACCTTCTTATTGCAATCCCAAGATTCAATGTTGTGTTATGTATATATCCGTAGATGGGAGTGCAGAACCTTCTTATTATTGTTCATTGCTTTTGCTTTGTCTTAAGTAATTTGCCTGAAGATTATATAAATCATTTCAAATTGCGTTGAGGCAAATGAGACAATTTAGAAAATTGCAAAATTTAAATTCAACAAAGTATTGACAATTCTTTTATCCCTAACAGATTTTAAAATTCTAGCTTTTTCTTAAGTAATTTGCCTGAAGATTATATAAATCATTTCAAATTGCGTTGAGGCAAAGGAGACAATTAAGAAAATTGAAAAATTTCAATTCAACAGATTATTGACAATTTATTTATCCTTAGCAGATTTTAAATTTCTAAAAATTGCAAAAATGCAATATTTTGATTTTTAAATTTGTTGTTAAAGTCGTTTGATTTGATTGGTGGGAAAAATACAATATTTGAATAAGTTAATTGAACAAAAATACAAGAATGGACTCAATTGTATAAAATACACTTTAGTGGATGAATATTATAAATAGCAATCTCAAGTTTCAATGTTGTGTTAAGCAAATGTCCCTTAAATGAGAGTGTAAAACCTTCTTATTACAACCCATTGCTTTTGTTTTTTCATCAAGTAATTTGCGTGAAGATTATATAAATCATTTCAAATTGCGTTGAGGCAAAGGAGACAATTCTGAAAATTGCAAAATTTAACTTCAACAGAGAATTGACAATTCATTTATCCCTGGGAGATTTTAAAATTCTAAAAATTGGAAAATTGAAATATTTTAACTTTTAAATTTATTATTAATGTCGTTCGATTTAATTGGTGACAAAAATATAATATGTGAAAATTATAATATTTAAATATGTTAATTGAACAAAAATACAAGTAATGGACTTAAATGCATAAAATACACTTTAGTGGATGAATATTATAAATAGCAATCCTAAGTTTCAATGTTGTGTTCAGCATATATCCCAAGATGCGAGTGCAGAACCATCTTATTACAGTACATTGCTTTTACTTTTTTTAAGTAATTTGCGTGAAGATTATATAAATCATTTCAAATTGCGTTGAGACAAAGGAGACAATTCTGAAAATTGCAAAATTTAACTTCAACAGAGAATTGACAATTCATTTATCCCTGGTAGATTTTAAAATTCTAAAAATTGGAAAATTGAAATATTTTAACTTTTAAATTTATTATTAATGTCATTCGATTTAATTGGTGAAAAAATATAATATGTAAAAATTACAATATTTAAATATGTTAATTGAACAACAATACAAGTAATGGACTCAAATGCATAAAATACACTTTAGTGGATGAATATTATAAATAGCAATCCCAAGTTTCAATATTGTGTTCAGCATATATCCCAAGATGGAAGTGCATTACCATCTTATTATAGTCCATTGCTTTTGCTTTTTCTTAAGTAATTTGCATGAAGATTATATAAATCATTTCAAATTGCGTTGAGGGAAAAGAGAAAGTTTAGAAAATTGCAAAATTTAAATTCAACAAAGTATTGACAATTAACTTATCCCTAACAGATTTTAAAATTTTTAAAATTGCAAAATTGAAACATTTTGATTTTTAAATTTATCGTTAATGTCATTTGATTTAATTGGTGGGAAAAATATAATATGTGAAAAATATCATATTTGAATATGTTAATTGAACAAAAATACAAGTAATGGACTCAATTGTGTAAAATACATTGTAGTAGATGAATATTATGAATAGCAATTCCAAGTTTCAATGTTGTGTTAAGCATATATCCCTAGATAGGAGTGCAGAACCTTCTTATTACAATCCATTACTTTTACTTTTTCTTATGTAATTTGCGTGAAGATTATATAAATCATTTCAAATTGTGTTGAGACAAATGAGATAATTCAATAAATTGCAAAATTTAATTTCAACAGAGTATTGATAATTCATTTATCCCTAGCAGATGTTAAAATTCTAAAAATTGCAAAAATGCAATATTTTGATTTTTAAATTTGTTGTTAATGTCATTTGATTTAATTGGTGGGAAAAATATAATATGTGAAAAATATCATATTTGAATATGTTAATTGAACAAAAATACAAGTAATGGACTCAATTGCGTAAAATACATTGTAGTAGATGAATATTATGAATAACAATTCCAAGTTTCAATGTTGTGTTAAGCATATATCCCTAGATGAGAGTGCAGAACCTTCTTATTACAGTCCATTCCTTTTACTTTTTCCTAAGTAATTTGCTTGAATATTATATAAATAATTTCAAATTACGTTGAGGCAAAGGAGTCAATTCAAAAAATTGCAAAATTGAAATTCAACAAAGTATTGACAATTCACTTATCCCTAGCAGATTTTAAAATTCAAAAAATTGCAAAATTGAAATATTTTGATTTTTAAATTTATTGGTAATGTCATTTGATTTAATTGGTGGGAAAAATATAATATGTGAAAAATATCATATTTGAATATGTTAATTGAATAAAAATATAAGTAATGGACTCAATCGCATAAAATACACTTTAGTGGATAAATATTATAAGTAGCAGTCCCAAGTTTCAATGTTGTGTTAAGCATATATCATTAGATGAGAGTGTAGAGCCTTCTTATTACAATCGATTGTTTTTGCTTTTTCTTATGTAATTTGCTTCAAGATTATATAAATCATTTCAAATTGCGTTGAGGCAAAGGAGACAATTCCAAAAATTGCAAAATTTAAATTAAACAGAATATTGACAATTCATTTATCCCTAGCAGATCTTAAAATTTGAAAAAGTGCAAAATTGAAATATTTTGATTTTAAAATTTAATGTTAATGTCGTTTAATTTAATTGGTGAGAAAAATATAATTTGTGAAAATTATAATATTTAAATATGTTAACTGAACAAAAATACAAGAAATTTACTCAATTGCATAAAATACACTTTAGTGGATGAATATTATAAATATCACTCCCAAGTTTCAATGTTGTGTTAAGCATATATTCCTAGATGGGAGTGCAGAACCTTTTATTACAATCCATTGCTTTTACTTTTTCTTATGTAATTGGCGTGAAGATTATATAAATCATTTCAAATTGTGTTGAGACAAATGAGACAATTCGATAAATTGCAAAAATTTAATTTCAACAGAGTATTGATAATTCATTTATCCTTAGCAGATGTTAAAATTCTAAAAATTGCAAAAATGCAATATTTTGATTTTTAAATTTGTTGTTAATGTCATTTGATTTGATTGGTGAGAAAAATACAATATTTGAATATGTTAATTGAACAAAAATACAAATAATGGACTCAATTACATAAAATACACTTTAGTGGATGAATATTATAAATTGCAATCCCAAATTTCAATGTTGTGTTTAGCACATATCCCTAGATGGGAGTGCAAAACTGTTGTTCCCACAGCCATATATGGGTTGTAATTGTTGTCAACTAGGGTTAAGTGTACAAGAGAGTAAAGTCACATGGAAGGGCAAGAACGTAAATCCGTCATGTAAGCCCTATTAAGGTTTCATGGAAGAGAGTATATAAAGGCCTTGGAAGATAAAACTAGGGCAGAGGGCCAACACAATTGAATAAACGGCAACCCTACAACAACTGGCCAAAAGGAAGAGAGAGCAGAACGGCAAGAGAAATGAGAAACAGACCACCCAGAAGAGAAGACAGCAAACCTGGCATCCGTGAGACCACCCGGAAGAGAAGACAGCAGACTAGAAGCGTGAGGCAGGCCGAGAGACGTGAACCAAAAAAACCAATAGCGTGAGGCAGGCCAAGAGACGTGAAACAGCAGACCAGAAGCGTGAGACCAGAACGTGCAATGGCGTAACTGATCATAAGCGTGGGGTAGGCCATGAGACGTGAAACGACAGACCAGAAGCTTGAGTGCAAGTTGTGAAACCGTGAGACGGTGAAAGCAGGAGTTATGTGAAACAACCTAGAGAAGGAATTCGGCGAAGCATTGAAAAGAACTCAACGTATTTCCATATTTCTTCAAGAGAGGTTAGAGAGCGTTGCGGTGAACTTCTAAGCGGCAGTGGAGCAGCCTTTCAATTCAACAAAGGCAAGACAAGCTAGAAGAAGGGTAGACACAGTAAGTGACACTCTTTGTATTGTACTTGCTTAGTAATTGCAATAGTGAAAGGAGCAGAAGATTAAGACATCCATTATAACTAGAATTCTCAAGTATAGTGGATAGTCTCGGTAAGGGAGAGTCCCTACTACCGTGGATGTACGACATGTTGATGGAACCACGTAAATCTCGTGTGTCCTTAATTTGCTTTACGTTCTGTGTTTTGAATTGAGTTGTGAACGCAGCTAAAGTATCAGCCAACCCATAACCTAACGAAGACCTAAACAAGAACATCTGAATTGTCTATTAGGCAAGGTGTCTGAAAGGTGACTTTAGGGACTATTGTGATTAGTAGGTAGCAATAGATCTACCTCAGTTGAATCTGAGAAAGAGTTTGCTTTTAAGAAGAGATTGAAGTTGTTCACTTACCTGCGAATTGCAAATTGGGTGATACTGATTCACCCCCCTCTCAGTATCACAAACTAGTAGATCCTAGGCGAAGTTGAGAACTTCAATTGGTATCAGAGCACAAGTTCACCAGGATAAAGCTTAACAGCTTGGTGTACTAGTTTGAAGAGCTCCAGAAGTTTTAGCTTGTTTAGCATACTGAGAAATGGATGTCAGTACCAGCACCAGCACTACTTACAGTAAGAAGGTTCTAATTTTTAATGGAACCAATTATCATATGTGGAGAGCGAGAATGCAGGTGGTATTTTGCAACCATGGGCATGAACGTGGTGAAAGCCATACAGGAGGGTTTTGTAGCCCCAGAAGAAGGTAAAGATCTAACCCCAGAGGAATTAAGGGCAGTTTGAGATAAATGGAAAGGCCTCAAACGTCATCATTTCAGCATTGAAGATAAATGGAAAGGCCTCAAACGTCATCATTTTAGCATTGACAGATGTTGAATATGCTAAAGTTATGGACTGCAAATCTGCCAAGGAGATATGGGACAGATTGCAGAAAGTCTATAAAGGTGATGGCAAAATGAAGGAGGCCAAGCTTCAAGTTTTCAATGAGAGATATGAATCTCTCAGAATGCAGAAAAATGAGACAGTCCAAGAGTTCTTCACCAGGGTTATCGATGCTGTAAACGATCTTAGAAGTCATGGGAAGAACAAGAAGGACTCATTTATTGTGAAGAAAATTCTGAGAATTTTGCCTGAGAGGTTTGCCTCAAAGGTGGCAGCCATAAAGGAGAGTAAAGATCTCAATTCTATGTCACTGCATGATCTCCAGTGCAATCTCATTGCATATGAGATGAGAATAAAGTCAATTGAGAGCTCCTCAAGGTCAAAGGTATCAAAGGAGGTAGCTTTCAAAGCTATGAAACACTTGAAGATAAAAGAAGAGGAAGAATCATCCAGTGAGGATGATGATGATGATGACGAAGAAAGTGAAGGTCTGTTGGCATACTTCACAAGGAAGTTCAAAAAGGGTCTAAGAAGGGAAAAGGACCAGTTTTCCTTGAGAATGTTATCGTTGTGGACAGACTGGACACTCTGCTTTCTCAGTGCAAAGTGAAACTGATGATGAAGATGAGGATGGTGATGATGAGCAGAATTCAAAATGGAGAAGACATCCTTCAAGTCAAGGAAGTCAACAAGAAGACTGCTAGCCCACAGAAGAAGAAGAGAGGCTCATTCAAGAGTTATGTGAGCCAGACAAAAGAAGCTGATGAGAGAGGGAAGATGTAGACGTCATCAGATGAGCATAGCCTTTATGGCATCAACTAAGGTGGTAGTTCAACCTCTGAAGAGGAAGAGGAGGTTGATGAAGAAGAACCAGATCTTGAAGTTGAGTTGGAAAGCAACTCAAGGAGATTAATCAGAAAGGGCAGAAACCATAAGAAGGTTGGAGGCCACATAAAACAAGTTGAAGCAAAGTCTGAGGAAGCTGAAAGTAAAAGGATGAAATAAGGGCTGAACATATTGACTTGAAGAGAAGATTTGAAGAACAGATCAAAATATGTGAAGACTTTACAATGGAGCTTGGCTCAAGGACTTCAAAATTGAAGGAATGGAGAAAGAGTTGCTGAGACTTCAGCAACAACTCAAAAGGAGTGAAGAGAACGTGCAGAAGCTTGAAATGATAGGAGAAACAAGTTCTGCAAGAGAAAAGAAGAATGAAGAGAAAGTGCAGCAATTTGAGGCTGCATTGCCTAAAGATAATAAGAATGTGCCACAGAAGTTGAAGAGAAGGTTGTGACTCAGGAGAAGATAGCTGAGAATAAAGAGGATTTGAAGAAGCAACCTAGGGTGGCAAACAAAAATGAAGAAAAGAAGGTCAGCAGCAAAGGGCTACGACTGAACAGAAGAAGGAGAAAAAGGTGGCTGAAATGAAAGCCACACAAGCAAAGAAGCCAGCCACGTTGCCTACACAGCAAGTAATGAACAAAAGAAAACAAACTGTGATTAGACCCAGAAGAGGCAGTTTCAAGTTACTGTCTTTATTGTGGAGTTTGGGGTCATAAGGCAAGTAACTGCTGATGGAGAAGGCCAGTATATGTCTCCAACTTGAAAGATACGATACTGCATACAGGGGGAGACAATACAAAATTCAGAGGAGAACACTGTCGTGAGTTCTTGCACATACTGTAAAAAGCAAGGACACACTGACAAGGATTGTTGGTGGAAGCAAACCAGTAGTTTCAAAGAACAAGTTTGCTACATTGGGACACTTGGAACAGTGTGAAAGGTGCAGGATGGCCATAATGCCAAGAGATGCATGACACTTCCTCTGAGCAAGAGAAGGCACTCAATGGCACAGTGAAAGCAGTTAGTATAGTCAAAGCTGAGAAAAAGGAGAAAGCTATCATCAAGCTGTTCAAAGAAGGAATATAAAGCTAAAAGGGAGGTGGCTAACATAGCTGAAATTGCACTAAAGGCTGACTACAAGGATAAGCAGTGGATCCTTGATAGTGGGTGTACTTCACACATGATAGGAGACAAGAGTAAATTATCAAAACTGAACAAGTCAAGAGAAAGCAGAGTCAAGTTTGGCAATGATGATTCACTCAACATCAGTGGTCAAGGGTCAGTAAATATTGGAAAGGAAAGCTGAAAGATGTTCTGCATGTTGAAGGACTCAGATATAACTAGCATCTGTCAGCCAAACTNCAGTGGTTTTCAAAGAACAAGTTTTGCGTATATTAGAATTGGACTTGGAAATAGTGCGAAAGGTGTGGGCAGGATGGCCATAATGCCAAGAGATACATTGACACTTCTCCCTGAGCAAGAGAAGGCACACAATGGTACAATAAAGGCATTAGTACAGTCAAAGCTGAGAAAAAGGAGAAAGCTATCATCAAGCCAGTTCAAAAGAAGGAATATAAAAGCTAAAAGGGAGGTGGCTAATATAACTGAACATTGCACTAAAGGCTGACTACAAGGATAAGCAGTGGATCCTTGATAGTGGGTGTACTTCACACATGACAAGAGACAAGAGTAAATTATCAAAACTGAACAGGTCAAGAGAAGGGAGAGTCAAGTTTGCAATGATGATTCACTTAACATCAATGGTCAAGGGTCAGTAAATATTGGAAAAGGAAAGCTGAAAGATGTTCTGTACGTTGAAGGACTCAGATATAATCTAGCATCTGTCAACCAACTATGCAATGAAGACCATAAAGTGATATTCACAAAAACAGGTTGCCAAGTAAAGAGTAAAGAAGGCAATACTGTTGCAGCCGGGAAGAGAACAGCTGGAAATTTATATGTGATTGATGAGAACAAGACAAACAACTGTTTACTTACAAAAGAAGAAGAAAATCAACTGTGGCATAGGAGGTTGGGACACTTAGCACAAAAGAACATGAGGAAGCTGACCACTACTCATGCAATCAAAGACATTCCAGACCTCAAGAGAGAGAGGGAGTATGTCTGCTCAGCATGCTCTAAAGGAAAACAGGTCAGAAAGCAGTATAAGACCAAAGAGGTCAGTTCTGAAGCAGTGCTTAACATTGTACATACTGATTTGTGTGGGCCAATGAGAACAAAAGGGTTGAATGGTGAGAGGTACTTCATCTTGTTTGTTGATGATTATTCCAAAAGTTTTGAAATGCTTCAAGAGATATAAAAGATTGGCTGAAAATGAGAGTGGAAAGAAGATCAAAGTATTGTGGTCAGATCAAGACACTGAATTCACAAATGGAGCTTTTGAAGATTACCTTGAGAAGCATGGAATTCACCATCAGATGGCAGTAGCAAGAACACCTCAACAGAATGGGGTGGTAGAGAGGAAAAATAAAGCTGTGGTTGAAATGGCAAGAACTCTACTGCTGGAATCCAAGCTTCACACAAGATTTTGGACAGAAGCAACATTTATAGCCGTGCACCTATTGAACAAAGTTTTACTAAGGCCCAATACTGATAAGACTCCATATGAGCTATGGAGTGGGAAGAAGACAACAGCCAAGTATCTTAGAATCTTTGGCAGCCCATGTTTTGTGAAGAAAAAGGAGCAAAACTTGGGAAAATTCCATACTAGGTCAGATGAAGGCATCTTTGTGGGATACTCAGCAAAGACAAAAGGTTACAGAGTTTTTCTGCATAAACTGGGAAAAGTGGTCACTTCCAATGATGTGAGAATAGATGAAAACTGGAAAACAATGCATAATGGAGAAGCTGAGGACAGTGAAGAAGATGACTTCAAGATAGATGAAGAATCTGACCAACATGAAGAAGAGGGAAAAGAAGTAAGTTCAAACTCAGAGAAGAGTGAGTCTGAAGATGAAGAAGGAGATTCTCTTACAACTAAGACTGTGCAAGAGAGAAAGACAAAGAAGACATGGACCAGTGCTCATCAAGGAAATCAGATAATAGGTGACCCATCAGCAGGAGTTACAACAAGAAGAAGAATTGTGGGAGCTACTGCTTTACTCTCATAAGTTGAACCTAATTCTGTTGAAGAGGCTGCACAAGACAAAGCCTTGGTCAAAGCTATCAATGAGTAGCTGGATCAAATCGAGAAGAATGAAACATGGGAGCTGGTCCCAAGACCCACTAACAAGAATGTCATAGGAACAAAATGGGTGTTTAAAAATAAACACAATGAAGATGGCAAGGTGGTGAGGAACGAGGCTAGGCTGGTTTGCAAAGGCTACACTCAGATAGAAGGAGTAGATGTTGATGAAACTTTTGCACTAGTAGCAAAGTTGGAAACTATCAGAATGTTCTTAGCTTTGGCAGCACATAAGAGGTATAAAGTTTACCAGATGGATGTGAAATCAGCCTTTCTGAATGGGCTCCTGAAAGAAGAAGTGTATATTGAACAACCCGATGGAGTACAAATCAGTGAGGATGAGACACACGTGTGCAAGCTGAAGAAAGCCTTGTATGGCCTTAAACAAGCCCCAAGAGCATGGTACAGCAGGCTGGACGCGTATTTGAGAAGGTTGAACTTCAGAAGAGGAACAGTTGATAATAACCTATATGTGTTCAACTCAGAGAAAGGCCAACTGATAACCATAGTATATGTAGATGACATCATCTTTGGAGGGGATCACTCTGAGCTATGCCAAGAATTTGCACAGAAGATGAGTGAGGAATTTGAGATGTCATTGATTGGAGAAATGACTTACTTTCTTGGATTATAGATAAAATAGTGTGAAGAAGGTATTTTTATTTCTCAGACAAAATATGCCAAAGAGATGCTGAAAAAGTTTGGCATGGAGGATAGCAGACCTGTTAGTACCCCTATGCCAGTAGGTTGCAAGTTAACAAAAGATCAGGAAGGAAGGAGTACAAGCCCTACAGAATAGAGGAAGATGATATGGAGCCTTCTGTACCTTACAGCATCAAGGCCTGATCTCATGCAAGCTGTGTGCATCGCCAGCAGATTCCAAGTTGATCCTAAGGAATCTCATGTGTTGGCAGTGAAAAGAATCCTAAGATACCTCAAGGGAACACTGGAAATGGGCTTGTGGTATCCTGCCATGGATTCTGTAAAACTACGAGCATACACTGATGCAAACTGGGTAGGAAGTACAGATGACAGAAAGCAACCAGTGGCTACAGCTTCTACTTGGGTTCAAAGTGTGTTGCATGGCTAAGTAGAAAGCAAAACAGTGTTGCTTTAAGCACAGCAGAGGCTGAGTATATGGCTGCTTGTGCAACATGTACTCAGGTGATATGGATGCAAAGACAATTGGCCGATTTGGGTGTTGAAGTGAAGTTACCAGTGAGTGTACTTTGTGATAATCAAAGTGCAATTGATCTTAGCAAGAATCCAGTTCAACATTCAAGGAGCAAGCATATTGACATCCGGTATCACTTTATCAAGGATCAAGTGGAAGAGGGCACAATTCAGTTGGAGTATGTCAGCACTAAAGATCAAATCTTAGATATTCTAACTAAACCTCTGTCCATAGAGTTGTTTGAAAAGCACAGAATGAGTTTGTCTGTGCAAATGCCTCCTCAAGCCTAAAGTTTAGGTGAATCCTCCATCTCTACTTTGTAGGTTTTTCAAATTTGTAATTGGTTGGCAAAGGGGGAGAGAAGCAACAGTGCAGGGGAGCTGTTATGGAAGGGGGAGTGCATATTTAAGGGGAGTTGTAATCCATATGCTTCTAGATTATTACTGTAAGAAGATTATGAAGGACTACTGCATAATGGTTTTTGTTGTGAGTGTTGCCAACAATTACAAAGGGAGAGATTGTTGTTCCCACAGCCTTGTATGGGTTGTAATTGTTGTCAACTAGGGTTAAGTGTGCAAGAAAGTAAAGTCACATGGAAGGGCAAGAAAGTAAATCCACCGCATAAGGGCAAGAACGTAAATCCACCACGGAAAGCCCTATTAGGGTTTCATGGAAGAGAGTATATAAAGGCCTTGGAAGACAAAACAAAAAAGGGGGGCCAACAAAATTGAATAAACGGCAACCCTACAACAACTGGCCAAAAAGAAGAGAAAATAATATACCAAAAGGGAACCCCACCGTCGGCAAAAAAAAAAAAGGAGAAAAAGAGAAGACGGCCGAAGGGGGGCTGAACGAAGAATAGAGGTCGAGAGGAGACAGCCGAAAAGAGAGCAGAACGACAAGAGATCAGAAACGACACCACCAGGAGAGCAAACCAGAACGTGCGACCTCCTGCAAGGAAACCAGAAACACATCCAGCAAGCAAACCAGAAACACGTCCTGCAAGCAAACCAGAAACACACAACCAGCAAGAGGAGAAATAAGAAATAGACCACCCAGAAGAGAAGACAGCAGACCTGGTATCTGTGAGACCACCCGGAAGAGAAGACAGCAGACCTGGTATCCGTGAGATCACCTGGAAGAGAAGACAGTAGACCTGGTATCCGTGAGACCACCCGGAAGAGAAGACAGCAGACCTGGTATCCATGAGATCACCCGGAAGAGAAGACAGCAGACCTGATATCCGTGAGACCACCTGGAAGAGAAGACAGCAGACCAGAAGCGTGAGGCAAGCCGAAAGACGTGAACCAGAAAAACCAGTAGTGTGAGGCAGGCCGAGAGACGTGAAACAGCAGACCAGAAGCATGGGTGTACATCAGGAGACGGCATGAGACCAGAATGTGCAACGGCGTGACAAACCAGAAGTGTGAGGACAGGCCGTGAAACAGTAAGACCGTGAAATAGGAAACGGGTGAGACCGTGCGACAGTGAAAGCAGGAGCTGTGTGAGACATAATGTTATTTGAAATGATTTATATAATTTTAGTCTAAAAATATACAACATAAGAAAAAGCACATGCAAGGGACACTAATAAGAAGTTTCCCCACCCCCTCAAGCGCAATATGCTCAACCTAATATTGAAACTTGCTATTGCTATTTATATTATTCTTCCACTAAAGTGTATTGTATATAATTGAGTCCAATGCTTGTATTTTTGTTTATTTAACATTTTCAAATATTATGTTTTCTGACGATTCAGATGTAATGGCATTAGCAATAAATTTAAAAATCAAAACATTCCACTTTTTCAATTTTTAGAATTCTAAATTCCTATAAAAATAAATGCACTATTAATAATAAGTTGAATTTAAATTTTGAAATTTTTTTAATTATCTCCTTTGCCACAATGCTATTTGAAATGATTTATATAATTTTACTCTAAAAATATACAACATAAGAAAAAGCAAATGCAAGGGACTCTAATAAGAAGTTTGCCTACCCCCCTTGAGTGCAATACGCTTGACCTAACATTGAAACTTGGGATTGCTATTTATAATTTTTTTCCTCTAAAGTGTATTTTATACAATTGAGTCCAATACTTGTATTTTTGTGTATTTAACATTTTTAGATATTATGTTTTCTCACAATTCTAATGTAATGGCATTAATAATAAATTTAAAAGTCAAAACATTGAACTTTTTCAATTTTAGAATTCTAATATCCTATAGGGATAAATGCACTGTTAATAATCAGTTAAATTTAAATTTCACAATTTTTTTAATTATCACCTTTGCCACAATGTTATTTGAAATGATTTATATAATTTTAGTCTAAAAATATGCAACATAAGAAAAAGCAAATGCAAGGGACTCTAAAAAGAAGTTTCCCCACCCCCCTCAAGCGCAATATGCTCAACTTAATATTGAAGTTTGCGACTGCTATTTATATTAGTCTTCCACTAAAGTGTATTGTATATAATTGAGTCTAATACTAGTATTTTTGTTTATCTAATATTTTGAAATATTATGTTTTGTCACTATTCAGATGTAATGGCATTAGCAATAAATTTAAAAATCAAAACATTGCACTTTTTCAATGTTTAGAATTCTAAATTCTTATAGGGATAAATGCACTGTTAATAATCAGTTGAATTTAAATCTTGAAATTTTTTTAATTATTTCCTTTGCAAACAATGCTATTTGAAATGATTTATATAATTTTAGTCTAAAAATATACAACATAACAAAATGCAAAAGCAAGGGACTCTAATAAGATGTTTGCCCACCCCCTCAAGCGCAATATGCTCAACGTAACATTGAAATTCGGGATTGCTATTTATAATTTTCTTCTACTAAAGTGTAATTTAAACAATTGAGTCCAATACTTGTATTTTTGTGTATTTAACATTTTCAAATATTATGTTTTTCTCACCATTCCAATGTAATGGCATTAGCAATAAATTTAAAAATCATAACATTGCACTTTTTCAATTTTAGAATTCTAAATTCTTGTAGGGATAAAGGCATTGTTAATAATCAGTTGAATTTAAATTTTAAAAATTTTTAATTATCTCCTTTCTCACAATGTTATTTGAAATGATTTATATAATTTTAGTCTAAAAATATACAACACATGAAAAAGCAAATGTACGGGACTCTAATCAGAAGTTTGCCCACCCCCCTCGAGCACAATACGCTCGACCTAATATTGAAAATTGGGATTGCTGTTTATCATTTTTTTCCACTAAACTGTAATTTATACAATTGAGTCCAATACTTGTATTTTTGTGTATTTAACATTTTCAAATATTATGTTTTTCTCACCCTTCAAATGTAATGGCATTAGTAATAAATTTAAAAATCAAAACATTGCACTTTTTCAATTTTAGAATTCTAAATTCCTATAGGGATAAATGCACTGTTAATAATAAGTTGAATTTAAATTTTAAAATTTTTTTAATTATCTCCTTTGCCACAATGTTATTTGAAATGATTTATATAATTTTAGTCTAAAAATATACAACATAAGAAAAAGCAAATGCAAGGGACTCTAATAAGAAGTTTCCCCACTCCCCTCAAGCGCAACATGCTCAACCTAATATTGAAACTTGCGATTGCTATTTATATTATTCTTCCACTAAAGTGTATTGTATAGAATTGAGTCCAATACTTGTATTTTTGTTTGCGATTGCTATTTATATTATTCTTCCACTAAAGTGTATTGTATAGAATTAAGTCCAATACTTGTATTTTTGTTTATTTAATATTTTCAAATATTATGTTTTCTCACCATTCAGATGTAATGACATTAGCAATAAATTTAAAATGAAAACATTGCACTTTTTCAATTTTTAGAATTCTAAATTCCTATAAGGATAAATGCACTGTTAATAATCAGTCGAATTTAAAGTTTGAAATTTTTTTAATTATCTCCTTTGACACAATGCTATTTAAAATGATTTATATAATTTTAGTCCAAAAATATACAACATAAGAAAAGCAAATGCAAGAGAGTTTAATAAAAAGTTTTCCCACCCCCGTCGAGCGCAATATGAACGCAATATGCTCGACCTAACATTGAAACATGAGATTGCTATTTATAATTTTCTTCCACTAAAGTGTAATTTATACAATTAAGTCCAACACTTGTATTTTTGTTTATATAACATTTTCAAATATTATGTTTCTCACAATTCAAATGTAATAGCATTAGCAATAAATTTAAAAATCAAAACATTGGACTTTTTCAATTTTAGAATTCTAATATCCTATAGGGATAAATGCACTATTAATGATCAGTTGAATTTAAATTTTAAAATTTTTTTAATTATCACCTTTGTCGTAATGTTATTTGAAATGATTTATATCATTTTAGTCTAAAAATATACAACATAAGAAAAAGCAAGAGCAAGGGACTCTAATAAGAAGTTTTCCCACCCCCCTCAAGCACAATATGCTTAACCTAATATTGAAGTTTGGGACTGCTATTTATATTATTCTTCCACCAAAGTGTATTGTATATAATTGAGTCTAATACTTGTATTTTTGTGTATTTAACATTTTCAAATATTATGTTTTTCTCACCATTCAAATGTAATGGCATTAGCAATAAATTTAAAAATGAAAACATTCCACTTTTTCAATTTTTAGAATTCTAAATTCCTATATGGATAAATGCACTGTTAATAATCAGTTAAATTTAAATTTTGAAAGTTTTTTAGTAATCTCCTTTGCCTTAATGCTATTTGAAATGATTTATATAGTTTTAGTCTAAAAACATACAACATAAGAAAAAGGAAATGCAATGGACTCTAATAAGAAGTTTCCCCACCCCCCTCAAGCGCAATATGTTCAACCTAATATTAAAGTTTGTGATTGCTATTTATATTATTCTTCCACTAAAGTATATTGTATATAATTGAGTCCAATACTTGTATTTTTGTTTATTTAACATTTTCAAATATTATGTTTTCTGACTATTCAGATATAATGGCATTAGCAATAAATTTAAAAATCAAAACATTCCACTTTTTCAATTTTTAGAATTCTAAATTCCTATAGGGATAAATGCACTGTTAATAATAAGTTGAATTTAAATTTTGAAATTTTTTTAATTATCTCCTTTGCCACAATGCTATTTGAAATGATTTATATAATTTTAGTCTAAAAATATATAGCATACGAAAAAGCAAATGCACGGTCTCTAGTAAGAAGTTTGCCCACCCCCCTCAAGCACTATATGCTTGACCTAACTTTGAAACTTGGGATTGTTATTTATAATATTCTTCAACTAAAATGTAATTTACATAATTGAGTCCAACTGATGCAGAAAACTCCAAAAAGACGTGGCTTAGGGACCCAACGCACACAATGTATCAAAGAGCAACCAGGAAAGCTAAATCAGAGTTTAATAACACAAACCCTAGACCCAATATTTGAAGGAACACGAACCTAGGGTATTCAAGATGGATATGGACGCCACACTCCAGAAAAGAAAGGAATTGGGAGTGATAAGTCGATTTGAACGCCACAAGAAGAATTACCTCTTGATAAGTTCTTTAGTTCTTAAAAGAACCGAGGGAGAAAAACCCTTGCTTTCTATTTCACTCAAAGTTGTCTGATATTTTGTATACAAGGGGTGCCTATTTATAGGCTAAGATTGCAATCCTAAAGAGGCACAAATTCCTACTTAGGACAATTCCCTATTTAGGAGGAATTCCTATCTAGGGACAAATTCTTATACAAAAAATAAACTCCTAATTTGCAGTGACTACTATTACTTAGTCCTAACACTTTAAGTACTCTAATGATATTAATAAGGCCTGGACTCTCTTCCAAGCTTGAATTCGCACCATTTGAAGCTTGGTTGGCCTGAACGTCCTTAATCAGCCCATTTAGTTCTTCTTTCATCTTTCTGACTCTAGCCTACGTTATTAGGTCTCTTGGATTGTGCAATGGACTTCTTGCATCCTTTAAAGCCTTCCACCCTTCATCTCTATGGTTCTCATCATCAATACTCGTATTTTTGTGTATTTAACATTTTCAAATATGATGTTTTTCTCGTCATTCAAATGTAATGGCATTAGCAATAAATTTAAAAATGAAAACATTCCACTTTTTCAATTTTTACAATTCTAAATTCCTATAGGGATAAATATACTGTTAATAATTAGTTGAATTTAAATTTTGAAAGTTTTTTTAGTAATCTCCTTTGCCTCAATGCTATTTGAAATGATTTATATAGTTTTAGTCTAAAAACATACAATATAAGAAAAAGGTAGTGCAATGGACTCTAATAAGAAGTTTCCCCACCCTCCTCAAGCGCAATATGCTCGACTGAACTTTGAAACTTGGGATTGCTATTTATAATTTTCTTCCACTAAAGTGTAATTTATACAATTGAGCCCAATACTTGTATTTTTGTTTATTTAACATTTTCAAATATTATGTTTTCTCACCATTCAAATGTAATGGCTTTAGCAATAAATTTAAACATCAAAACATTGCACTATTTCAATTTTTAGAATTCTAAATTCCTATAGGAATAAATGCACTGTTAATAATCAGTTGAATTTAAATTTTGAATTTTTTTTAATTATCTCCTTTGCCATAAAGCTATTTGAAATGATTTATATAATTTTAGTCTACAAATATACAACATAAGAAAAAGCGAATGGACAGGACTCTAATAACTAGTTTGCCCACTCCCCTTAAGCGAATATGCTTGACCTAACATTGAAACCTGTGAATGCTTTTTATAATTTTCTCCCACTAAAGTGTAATTTATACAATTGAGTGCAATACTTGTATTTTTTGTGTATTTAACATTTTCAAATATTTTGTTTTTCTCACCATTCAAATGTAATGGCATTAGCAATAAATTTAAAAATCGAAACACTACACTTTTTCAATTTTTAGAATTCTAAATTCCTATAGGGATGAATGTACTGTTAATAATCAGTTGAAATTAAATTTTGAAAGTTGTTTAGTTATCTCCTTTGACTCAATGCTATTTGAAATGATTTATATAGTTTTAGTCTAAAAACATACAACATAAGAAAAAGAAATGCAATGGACTCTAATAATAAGTTTCCCCACCCCCCTCAAGCGCAATATGCTCAACCTAATATTGAAGTTTGCGATTGTTATTTATATTATTCTTCCACTAGAGTGTATTGTATATAAATGTGTCTAATACTTGTATTTTTGTTTATTTAACATTTTAAAATATTATGTTTTCCCACCATTCAGATGTAATGGCATTAGTAATAAATTTAAAAATCAAAACATTGCACTTTTTCAATTTTTACAATTCTAAATTCCTATAGGGATAAATGCACTGTTAATAATTAGTTGAATTTAAATTTTGAAAATTTTTTAATTATCTCCTTTGCCATAATGCTATTTGAAATGATTTATATAATTTTAGTCTAAAAATATACAACATAAGAAAAAGCAAATGGAAGGGTCTCTAAAAAGAAGTTTGCCCACCCCCTTAAAGCGTAATATGCTTGACCTAACTTTGAAACTTGGGACTGCTATTTATAATTTTCTTCCACTAAAGTGTAATTTATATAATTGAATCCAATACCTGTATTTTTGTGTATTTAACTTTTTCAAATATTATCTTTTCTTACAATTCAAATGTAATGGCATTAGCAAAAAATTTAGAAATCAAAATATTTTACTTTTTCAATTTTAGAATTCTAAATTCCTATAGGGATAAATGCATTGTTAATAATCAATTGAATTTCAATTTTCAAAATTTTCTAGTTATCTCCTTTGGCACAATGTTATTTGAAATGATTAATATAATTTTAGTCTAAAAATATACAACATAAGAAAAAGCGAATGCAAGGGACTCTAATAAGAAGTTTGCCCACCCCCCTTAAGCGCAGTATGCTCGACCTAACATTAAAACTTGGGATTGTTTATTTAACAATTTCAAATATTATGTTTTCTCACCATTAAGATGTAATGGCATTAGCTATAAATTTAAAACTCAAAACATTGTACTTTTTCAATTTTTAGAATTCTAAATTCCTATAGGGATAAATGCACTGTTAATAATCAGTTTAATTTTAAATTTTGAAATTTTTTTAATTATCTCCTTTGCCGACAATGCTATCTAAAATGATTTATATAATTTTAGTCTAAAAATATACAATATAAGAAAAAGAAAATGCAAAGGTCTCTAATAAGAAGTTTGCCCACCCCCCTAAAGCGCAATATACTTGACCTAACTTTGAAACTTGGGATTGCTATTTATAATTTTCTTCCAATACTTGTATTTTTGTGTATTTAACATTTTAAAATATTATCTTTTCTCACAATTCAAATGTAATGGCATTAGCAATAAATTTAAAAATCAAAACATTCCACTTTTTCAATTTTAGAATTCTAAATTCCTATAGGCATAAATCCAGAGTTAATAATCAATTAAATTTACATTTTGAAATTTTTTTAATTATCTCCTTTGCCACAATGCTATTTGAAATGATTGATATAGTTTTAGTATAAAAACATGCAACATAAGAAAAAAGAAATGCAATGGACTCTAATAAGAAGTTTCCCCACCCCCCTTAAGCGCAATATGCTCGACCTAATATTAAAGCTTGCGATTGCTATTTATATTATTCTTCCACTAAAGTGTATTTCCTACAATTAAGTCCAATACTTGTATTTTTGTTTATTTATCTTTTTCAAATATTATGTTTTTCTCACCATTCAAATGTAATGGCATTAGTAATAAATTTAAAAATCAAAACATTGCACTTTTTCAATTTTTAGAATTCTAAATTCCTATAATGATAAATGCACTGTTAATAATCAGTTGAACTGAGATTTTGAAATTTTTTTAATTATCTCCTTTGACACTATGCTATTTGAAATGATTTATATAACCTTAGTCTAAAAATATACAACATAAGAAAAAGCAAATGCAAGGGACTCTAATAAGAAGTT
Source organism: Bruguiera gymnorhiza (assembly GCA_020883675.1). Taxonomy (NCBI): domain Eukaryota; kingdom Viridiplantae; phylum Streptophyta; class Magnoliopsida; order Malpighiales; family Rhizophoraceae; genus Bruguiera; species Bruguiera gymnorhiza. The sequence goes on from JAIRCJ010000397.1 coordinate 24,204, forward strand.
TGGCCACCCCCCTCGAGCGCAATATGCCCGACCTAACATTGAAACTTGAGATTGCTATTTATAATTTTCATCCACTAAAGTGTTATTTATACTATTGGGTCCAATAATTGTATTTTAGTGTATTTAACATTTGCAAATATTATGTTCTTCTTACCATTCAAATGTAATGACATTAGTAATAAATTTAAAAATCAAAACATTGCACTTTTTCAATTTTAGAATTCTAAATTCCTATAAGGATAAATGCACTATTGATAATCAGTTGAATTTAAATTTTATAATTTTTTTAATTATCTCCTTTGCCACCATGTTGTTTGAAATGATTTATATAGTTTTAGTCTAAAAATATACAACAAAGACAAAGCAAATGCAAGGGATTCTAAGAAGAAGTTTCCCTACTCCCCTCAAGCGCAATATGCTTAACCTAATATTGAAGCTTGCGATTGCTATTTATATTATTCTTCCACTATTGTGTAGTGCATACAATTGAGTCCAATACTTGTATTTTTGTTTATTTAACATTTTCAAATATTATGTTTTCCCACCATTCAGATGTAATGGCATTAGTTATAAATTTAAAAACCAAAACATTGCACTTTTCAATTTTTAGAATTCTAAATTCCTATAGGGATAAATGCACTGTTAATAATCAGTTAAATTTAAATTTTGAAAGTTTCTTAGTTATCTCTTTTGCCTCAATGCTATTTGAAATGATTTATGTAGTTTTAGTCTAAAAACATGCAACATAAGAAAAAGGAAATGCAATGGACTCTAATAAGAAGTTTCCCCACCCCCCTCAAGTGCAATCTGCTCGACCTAACTTTGAAACTTGGGATTGTTATTGATAATATTCTTCAACTAAAGTGTAATTTATACAATTGAGTCCAATACTTGTATTTTTGTGTATTTAACATTTCCAAATATTATGTTTTTCTCACCATTGAAATGTAATGGCATTCGCAAAAAATTTTAAGATGAAAACATTGCACTTTTTCAATTTTTAGAATTCTAAATTCTTATAGGGATAAATGCACAATTAAATTTACATTTTGAAATTTTTTTAATTATCTCCTTTGCCACAATACTATTTGAAATGATTGGTATAGTTTTGGTCTAAAAACATGCAACATAAGAAAAAGGAAATGCAATGGACTCTAATAAGAAGTTTCCCCAACCCCCTCAGGCGCAATCTACTCGACCTAACTTTGAAACTTGGGATTGTTATTTATAATAGTCTTCAACTAAAGTGTAATTTATATAATTGAGTCAAATACTTGTATTTTTGTGTATTTAACATTTGCAAATATTATGTTTTTCTCACCATTCAAATGTAATGGCATTAGGAACAAATTTAAAAATCAAAACATTGCACTTTTTCAATTTTAGAATTTTAAATTCCTATAAGGATAAATGCACTATTAATAATTAATTGAATTTAAATTTTATAATTTTTTTAATTATCTCTTTTGCCACCATGTTGTTTGAAATGATTTATATAGTTTTAGTCTAAAAATATACAACAAAGACAAAGCAAATGCAAGGGATTCTAAGAAGAAGTTTCCCTACTCCCCTCAAGCCCAATATGCTTAACCTAATATTGAAGTTTGCGATTGCTATTTATATTATTCTTCCACTATTGTGTAGTGCATACAATTGAGTCCAATACTTGTATTTTTGTTTATTTAACATTTTCAAATATTATGTTTTCCCACCATTCAGATGTAATGGCATTAGTTATAAATTTAAAAACCAAAACATTGCACCTTTTCAATTTTTAGAATTCTAAATTCCTATAGGGATAAATGCACTGTTAATAATCAGTTAAATTTAAATTTTGAAAGTTTCTTAGTTATCTCTTTTGCCTCAATGCTATTTGAAACGATTTATGTAGTTTTAGTCTAAAAACATGCAACAGAAGAAAAGGAAATGCAATGGACTCTAATAAGAAGTTTCCCCACCCCCCTCAAGTGCAATCTGCTCGACCTAACTTTGAAGCATGGGATTGTTATTGATAATATTCTTCAACTAAAGTGTAATTTATACAATTGAGTCTAATACTTGTATTTTTGTGTATTTAACATTTTCAAATATTACGTTTTTCTCACCATTCAAATGTAATGGCATTAGCAAAAAATTTTAAGATGAAAACATTGCACTTTTTCAATTTTTAGAATTGTAAATTCTTATAGAGCTAAATGCACAGTTAATAATCAGTTAAATTTAAATTTTGAAATTTTTTTAATTATCTCCTTTGCCACCATGCTATTTGAAATGATTGGTATAGTTTTAGTCTAAAAACATGCAACATAAGAAAAAGGAAAGGCAATAGACTCTAATAAGAAGTTTCCCCACCCCCCTCAGGCGCAATCTGCTCAACCTAACTTTGAAACTTGGGATTGTTATTTATAATATTCTTCAACTAAAGTGTAATTTATACAATTGAGTCAAATACTTGTATTTTTGTGTATTTAACATTTGCAAATATTATGTTTTTCTCACCATTCAAATGTAATGGCATTAGGAACAAATTTAAAAATCAAAACATTGCACTTTTTCAATTTTAGAATTTTAAATTCCTATAAGGATAAATGCACTATTAATAATTAATTGAATTTAAATTTTATAATTTTTTTAATTATCTCTTTTGCCACCATGTTGTTTGAAATGATTTATATAGTTTTAGTCTAAAAATATACAACAAAGACAAAGCAAATGCAAGGGATTCTAAGAAGAAGTTTCCCTACTCCCCTCAAGCCCAATATGCTTAACCTAATATTGAAGTTTGCGATTGCTATTTATATTATTCTTCCACTATTGTGTAGTGCATACAATTGAGTCCAATACTTGTATTTTTGTTTATTTAACATTTTCAAATATTATGTTTTCCCACCATTCAGATGTAATGGCATTAGTTATAAATTTAAAAACCAAAACATTGCACCTTTTCAATTTTTAGAATTCTAAATTCCTATAGGGATAAATGCACTGTTAATAATCAGTTAAATTTAAATTTTGAAAGTTTCTTAGTTATCTCTTTTGCCTCAATGCTATTTGAAACGATTTATGTAGTTTTAGTCTAAAACATGCAACAGAAGAAAAAGGAAATGCAATGGACTCTAATAAGAAGTTTCCCCACCCCCCTCAAGTGCAATCTGCTCGACCTAACTTGAAGCATGGGATTGTTATTGATAATATTCTCAAACTAAAGTGTAATTTATACAATTGAGTCTAATACTTGTATTTTTGTGTATTAACATTTTCAAATATTACGTTTTTCTCACCATTCAAATGTAATGGCATTAGCAAAAAATTTAAGATGAAAACATTGCACTTTTTCAATTTTTAGAATTGTAAATTCTTATAGAGCTAAATGCACAGTTAATAATCAGTTAAATTTAAATTTTGAAATTTTTTAATTATCTCCTTTGCCACCATGCTATTGAAAATGATTGATATAGTTTTAGTCTAAAAACATGCAACATAAGAAAAAGGAAATGCAGTGGACTCTAATAAGAAGTTTCCCCACCCCCCT
>JAIRCJ010000397.1:27761-70554 GCA_020883675.1 Bruguiera gymnorhiza
ATTCAAATGTAATGGCATTAGTAACAAATGTATAGAATCAAAACATTGCCACTTTTTCAATTTTTAGAATTCTAAATTCCTATAAGGATAACATGCCGAACTATTAATAATCAGTTGCCATTCAAATTGGGGTATATTTTTAATTATCTCGCTTTGCCACCATGGTTGTTTGAAATGATTTCATTATCAGTTTTAGTCTAAAAATATACGAGACAGAAGGACAAAGCCAAATGCCAAGGGATTCTAACAAGAAGTTTCCCTACTCCCCTCCTATAGCCCAATATGGCTTACGCTTAATATTGAGCTTCGGCGATTTGCGATTTGATATTATGCTTCTCCACTATTGTGTAGTGCATACCAAATTGAGTCCAAATACTTGTATTTTTATTTTATTTAAAAACATTTTCAAATCATTATGTTTTCCCCACCATTCAGATGTAATGGCTATTAGTTATAAATTAAGAAACCAGGAAACATTGCCAACTTCTTTCAAATTTTAGGAATTCTAAATTCCTGATAGAGGGATAAATGCACTGTTAATAAATCAGTTTAAATTTATATTTTGAAAAGTTTTTTAGTTATCTCTTTTGGCCTCAATGCTATTTGAAATGATTTATGTAGTTTTAGTCTAAAAACATGCAACAGAAGAAAAAGGAAATGCAATGAACTCTAATAAGAAGTTTCCCCACCCCCTCAAGTGCAATCTGCTCGACCTAACTTTGAAACTTGCAATCTCACCATTCAAATGTAATGGCATTAGCAAAAATTTTAAAGATGAAAACATTGCACTTTTTCAATTTTTAGAATTCTAAATTCTTATAGGGATAAATGCACAATTAATAATTTAGTTAAATTTACATTGTGAAATTTTTTTAATTATCTCCTTTGCCACAATGCTATTTGAAATGATTGGTATAGTTTTAGTCTAAAAACATGCAACATAAGAAAAAGGAAAGGCAATGGACTCTAATAAGAAGTTTCCCTACCCCCCTCAAGCGCAATATGCTTAACTTAATATTGAAGTTTGCAATTGCTATTTATATTATTCTTCCACTAAAGTGTATTGGATATAATTCAGTCCAATACTTGTATTTTTGTTTATTTAACATTTCCAAATATTATGTGTTCTCACGATTCAGATGTAATGGGATTAGCAATAAATTTAAAAATCAAAACACTACACTTTTTCAATTTTTAGAATTCTAAATTCCTATAGGAATAAATGCACTGTTAATAATCAGTTAAATTTAAATTTTGAATGTTTTTTAGTTATTTACTTTGCCTCAATGCTATTTGAAATGATTTATGTAGTTTTAGTCTAAAAACATACAACATAAGAAAAAAGGAATGCAATGAACTCTAATAAGAAGTTTCCCCACCCCGTCAAGCGCAGTATGCTCAACTTAATATTGAAGTTTCCTATTGCTATTTATATTATTCTTCACTAAAGTATATTATATATAATTGAGTCCAATACTTGTATTTTTGTTTATTTACCATTTTCAAATATTATGTTTTCTCATTATTTAGATGTAATGGCATTAGCAATAAATTTAAAAATCAAAACATCACACTTTTTCAATTTTAAAATTCTAAATTCCTGTAGGGATAAATGCACTATTAATAATCTAGTTGAATTTAAATTTTGAATTTTTTTTAATTATCTCCTTTGCCATAAAGCTATTTGAAATGATTTATATAATTTTAGTCTACAAATATACAACATAAGAAAAAGCGAATGCACGGGACTCTAATAACTAGTTTGCCCACCCCCCTCAAGCGAATATGCTCATCCAAACATTGAAACCTGCGAATGCTTTTTATAATTTCTTCCACTAAAGTGTAATTTATACAATTGGATCCAATAATTGTATTTTTGTGTATTTCACATTTTCAAATATTATGTTTTCTCACCATTCAAATCTAATGGCATTAGTAATAAATTTAAAAATCAAAACACTGCACTTTTTCAATTTTTAGAACTTTAAATTCCTATAGGGATAAATGCACTGTTAATAATCAGTTGAATTTAAATTTTGAAAGTTTTTTAGTTATCTCTGTTGCCTCAATGCTATTTGAAATGATTTATATAGTTTTAGTCTAAAAACATACAACATAAGAAAAAGGAAATGCAATGAAATCTAATAAGAAGTTTCCCCACCCCTGTCAAGCGCAGTATGCTCAACCTAATATTGAAGTTTCCGATTGCTATTCATATTATTCTACCACTAAAGTGTATTGTATATAATTGAGTCTAATATTTGTATTTTTGTTTATTTAACATTTTCAAATATTATGTTTTCTCACCATTCAGATGTAATGACATTAGCAATAAATTTAAAAAGCAAAACATAACACTTTTTCAAGTTTTAGAATTCTAAATTCCTATAGGGATAAATGCCTGTTAATAATCAGTTGAATTTAAATTTTGAAAGTTTTTTAGTTATCTCTTTTGCCTCAATGCTATTTGAAATGATTTATATAGTTTTAGTCTAAAAACGTACAACATAAGAAAAAGGAAATACAATGGACTTTAATAAGAAGTTTTCCCACCGCCCTCAAGCGCAATATGCTCAACCTAATATTGAAATTTGCAATTGCTATTTATATTATTCTTCCACTAAAGTGTATTATATATAATTGAGTCCAATACTTGTATTTTTGTTTATTTAACATTTTCAAATATTATGTTTTCTCACGATTTAGATGTAATGGCATTAACAATAAATTTAAAAATCAAAACATTGCACTTTTTCAATTTTTAGAATTCTAAATTCCTATAGGGATAAATGTACTATTAATAATCAGTCGAATTTAAATGTTAAATTTTTTTTATTATCTCCTTTGCTATTATGCTATTTGAACTGATTTATATAATTTTAGTCTAAAAATATACAACATACGAAAAAGCAAATGCAAGGGTCTCTAATAAGAAGTTTGCCTACCCCCCTTAAGCGCAATATGCTCGACCTAACATTGAAACTTGGGAATCCTATTTATAATTTTCTTCCACTAAAGTCTAATTTATATAATTGAGTCCAATATATGAATTTTGGTGTATTTAACATTTTCAAATATTATGTTTTCTCACCATTCAAATGTAATGACATTAGCAATAAATTTAAAAGTCAAAACTTTGCCCTTTTTCAATTTTTAGAATTCTAAATTCCTATAGGGTAAATGCACTGTTAATAATCAGTTTAATTTTAAATTTTGAAATTTTTTTAATTATCTCCTTTGCCATAATGCTATGTGAAATGATTTATACAATTTTAGTCTGAATATATACAACATAAGAAAAAGCAAATGCAAGGGTCTCTAATAAGAAGTTTGCCCACCCCCTAAAACGCAATATGTTTGACCTAACTTTGAAACTTGGTATTGTTATTTATAATTTTCTTCCACTAAAGTGTAATTTATACAATTGAATCCAATACTTGTATTTTTGTGTATTTAACATTTTCAAATATTATGTTTCTCACAATTCAAATGTAATGGCATTAGCAATAAATTTAAAAATCAAAACATTGTACTTTTTCAATTTTAGAATTCTAAATTCCTATAGGGATAAATACATTGTTAATAATCTGTTGAATTTCAATTTTGAAACCTTTCTAGTTATCTCCTTTGGCACAATGTTATTTGAAAGGATTTATATAATTTTAGTCTAAAAATATAACACATAAGAAAAAGTGAATGCAAGGGACACTAACAAGAAGTTTCCCCACCCCACTTCAAGCGTAGTATGCTCGACCTAACATTAAAACTTGGGATTGTTATTTATAATTTTCCTCCATTAAAGTGTAATTTATGCAATTGAGTCCAATACTTATATTTTTGTTTATTTAACAATTTCAAATATTATGTTTTCTCACCGTTAAGATGTAATGGCATTAGCTATAAATTTAAAAATCAAAACATTGCACTTTTTCAATTTTTAGATTTCTAAATTCCTATTGGGATAAATGCACTATTAATAATCAATTTAATTTTAAATTTTGAAATTTTTTTAATTATTTCCTTTGCCACAATGCTATTTGAAATGATTTATATAGTTTTAGTCTAAAAATAGACAACATAAGAAAAAGCAAATGCAAGGGTCTCTAATAAGAAGTTTGCCCACCCCCTAAAGCGCAATCTGCTTGACCTAACTTTGAAACTTGGGATTGCTATTTTCAACTTTCATCCACTAAAGTGTAATTTATACAATTGAGTCCAATACTTGTATTTTTGAGTATTTAACATTTTCAAATATTATGTTTTCTCACAATTCAAATGTAATGGCATTAGCAATAAATTTAAAAATCAAAACATTTCACTTTTTCAATTTATAGAATTCTAAATTCTTATAGGGTTAAATGCACTGTTAATAATTAGTTGAATTTAAATTTTGAAATTTTTCTAGATATCTCCTTTAGCACAGTGTTATTTTAAATGATTTATATAATTTTAGTCTAAAAATATAGAACATAAGAAAAAGTGAATTGCAAGGGACTCTAACAAGAAGTTTGCCCACCCCCCTCAAGCGCAATATGCTCGACCTAACATTAAAACTTGGGATTGTTATTTATAATTCTATTCAACAAAAGTGTAATTTATACAATTGAGTCCAATACTTGTATTTTTGTTTATTTAACATTTTCAAATATTATATTTTCTCACCATTCAAATGTAATCGCATTAGCAATAAATTTTAAAAATCAAAACATTGCACTCTTTCAATTTTAGAATTCTAAATTCCTATAGGGATAAATGCACTGTTAATAATCAGTTTAATTTTAAATTTTGAATTTTTTTAATTATCTCCTTTGCCATAATGCTATCTGAAATGATTTATATAATTTTATTCTAAAAATATACAACATAGGAAAAAGCAAATGCAAGGGACTCTAATAAGATGTTTGCCCACCCCCCTCGAACGTAATATGCCCGACCTAACATTGAAACTTGGGATTGCTATTTATAATTTTCATCAACTAAAGTGTAATTTCTACAATTGGGTCCAATAATTGTATTTTTTTGTATTTAACATTTGCATATATTATGATTTTCTCACCATTCAAATGTAATGACATTGGCAATAAATTTAAAATTCAAAACATTGCACTTTTTCAATTTTAGAATTCTAAATTCCTATTGGGATAAATGCACCATTAATAATAAGTTGAATTTAAATTTTAAAATTTTTTTAATTATCTCCTTTGCCACAATATTATTTGAATTGATTTATATAATTTTAATCTAAAAATATACAACGAAGAAAAAGCAAATGCAAGGGATTCTAACAAGAAGTTTCCCCACTCCCCTTAAGTGTAATACGCTCAACCTAATATTGAAGCTTGCGATTGCTATTTATATTATTCTTCCACGATTGTGTAGTGCATACAATTAAGTCCAATACTTGTATTTTTGTTTATTTAACATTTTCAAATATTATGTTTTCTCACCATTCAGATGTAATGGCAATAACAATAAATTTAAAAACCAAAACATTGCACCTCTTCAATTTTTAGAATTCAAAATTCCTATAGGGATAAATGCACTGTTAATAATCAGTTGAATTTAAATTTTCAAATTATTTTTTTATCTCCTTTGCCTCAATGCTATTTGAAATGATTTATATAGTTTTTGTCTAAGAACGTACAACATAAGAAAAAGAAAATGCAATGGACTCTAATAAGAAGTTTCCACACCCGCTTCAAATGCAATATTTTGACCTAACATTGAAACTTCATATTGATATTTATAATTTCTCCCCTAAAGTGTAATTTATACAATTGACTCTAATATTTGTATTTTTGTGTATTTAACATTTTCAAATATTATGTTTTTTCACCATTCAAATGTAATGGCATTAGGAAAAGATTTAAGATGAAAACATTGCAATTCTTCAAATTTTAGAATTCTAAATTCCTATAGGGATAAATGCAGAGTTAATAATCAGTTAATTTACATTTTGAAATTTTTTTAATTATCTCCTTTGCCACAATGCTATTTGAAATGATTGATATAGTTTTAGTCTAAAAACATGCAACATAAGAAAAAGGAAATGCAACGGACTCTAATAAAAAGTTTCCGCACCCCCTTAAAGTGCAATATGCTTGACCTAACATTGAAACTTGGGATTGCTATTTATAAGTTTCTTCCACTAAAGTGTAATTTATACATTTAAATCCAATGCTTGTATTTTGTGTATTTAACATTTTCAAATATTATCTTTTCTGACAATTCAAATGTAATGGCATTAGCAAAAAATTTAAAAATCAAAACATTACACTCTTTCAATTTTAGAATTCTAAATTCCTATAGGGATAATAATCTGTTTAATTTTAAATTTTGAAATTTTTTTAATTATCTCCTTTGCCACAATGCTATCTGAAATGATTTATATAATTTTAGTCTAAAAATATACAACATAAGAAAAAGCAAATGCAAGGGACTCTAATAAGATGTTTGCCCACCCCCCTCGAACGTAATATGCCCGACCTAACATTGAAACTTGGGATTGCTATTTATAATTTTCATCAACTAAAGTGTAATTTATACAATTGGGTCCAATAATTGTATTTTTTTTGTATTTAACATTTGCATATATTATGATTTTCTCACCATTCAAATGTAATGGCATTGGCAATAAATTTAAAATTCAAAACATTGCACTTTTTCAATTTTAGAATTCTAAATTCCTATTGGGATAAATGCACCATTAATAATAAGTTGAATTTAAATTTTAAAATTTTTTTAATTATCTCCTTTGCCACAATATTATTTGAATTGATTTATATAATTTTAATCTAAAAATATACAACGAAGAAAAAGCAAATGCAAGGGATTCTAACAAGAAGTTTCCCCACTCCCCTTAAGCGCAATATGCTCAACCTAATATTGAAGCTTGCGATTGCTATTTATATTATTCTTCCACGATTGTGTAGTGCATACAATTAAGTCCAATACTTGTATTTTTGTTTATTTAACATTTTCAAATATTATGTTTTCTCACCATTCAGATGTAATGACAATAATAATAAATTTAAAAACCAAAACATTGCACTTTTTCAATTTTTAGAATTCAAAATTCCTATAGGGATAAATGCACTGTTAATAATCAGTTGAATTTAAATTTTCAAATTATTTTTTTATCTCCTTTGCCTCAATGCTATTTGAAATGATTTATATAGTTTTTGTCTAAGAACGTACAACATAAGGAAAAGAAAATGCAATGGACTCTAATAAGAAGTTTCCACACTCGCTTCAAACGCAATATTTTCGACCTAACATTGAAACTTCGGATTGATATTTATAATTTTCTTCCACTAAAGTGTAATTTATACAATTGACTCTAATATTTGTATTTTTGTGTATTTAACATTTTCAAATATTATGTTTTTTTCACCATTCAAATGTAATGGCATTAGGAAAAGATTTTAAGATGAAAACATTGCAATTTTTCAATTTTTAGAATTCTAAATTTCTATAGGGATAAATGCAGAGTTAATAATCAGTTAAATTTACATTTTGAAATTTTTTTAATTATCTCCTTTGCCACAATGCTATTTGAAATGATTGATATAGTTTTAGTCTAAAAACATGCAACATAAGAAAAAGGAAATGCAACGGACTCTAATAAAAAGTTTCCGCACCCCCTTAAAGCGCAATATGCTTGACCTAATATTGAAACTTGGGATTGCTATTTATAAGTTTCTTCCACTAAAGTGTAATTTATACATTCAAATCCAATGCTTGTATTTTGTGTATTTAAGATTTTCAAATATTATCTTTTCTCACAATTCAAATGTAATGGCATTAGCAAAAAATTTAAAAATCAAAACATTGCACTCTTTCAATTTTAGAATTCTAAATTCCTATAGGGATAATAATCTGTTTAATTTTAAATTTTGAAATTTTTTTAATTATCTCCTTTGCCACAATGCTATCTGAAATGATTTATATAATTTTAGTCTAAAAATATACAACATAGGAAAAAGCAAATGCAAGGGACTCTAATAAGATGTTTGCCCACCCCCCTCGAGCGTAATATGCCCGACCTAACATTGAAACTTGGGATTGCTATTTATAATTTTCATCAACTAAAGTGTAATTTATACAATTGGGTCCAATAATTGTATTTTTTTGTATTTAACATTTGCATATATTATGATTTTCTCACCATTCAAATGTAATGGCATTGGCAATAAATTTAAAATTCAAAACATTGCACTTTTTCAATTTTAGAATTCTAAATTCCTATTGGGATAAATGCACCATTAATAAAAAGTTGAAGTTAAATTTTAAAATTTTTTTAATTATCTCCTTTGCCACAATATTATTTGAATTGATTTATATAATTTTAATCTAAAAATATACAACGAAGAAAAAGCAAATGCAAGGGATTCTAACAAGAAGTTTCCCCACTCCCCTTAAGCGCAATATGCTCAACCTAATATTCTCACCTTTCAGATGTAATGGCATTAGCAATAAATTTAAAAACCAAAACATTGCACTTTTTCAATTTTTAGAATTCTAAATTCCGATAGGCATAAATGCACTGTTAATAATCAGTTGAATTTAAATTTTGAAATTTTTTTTATCTCCTTGGCGTTAATGCTATTTGAAATGATTTATATAATTTTAGTCTAAAAATATACAACATAAGAAAAAGAAAATGCAATGAACTCTAATAAGAACTTTCCCCACCCGCCTCAAGCGCAATATGCTTGACCTAATATTAAAACTTGTGATTACTATTTATATTATTCTTCCACTAATGTGTAGTGCATACAATTGAGTCCAATACTTGTATTTTTGTTCATTTAACATTTTCAAATATTATGTTTGCTCACCATTCAAATGTAATGGCATTATCAATAAATTTAAAAATCAAAACATTGCACTTTTTCAATTTTTAGAATTCTAAATTCCTATAGGATAAATGTACTGTTAATAATCAGTTAAATTTAAATTTTGAAATTCTTTTAATTATCTCCTTTGCCACAATGTTATTTGAAATGATTTATATAATTGTATTCCAAAAATATACAACATAAGAAAAAGCAAATGCAAGCGTCTCTAATAAGAAGTTTGGCCACCCCCATCAAGCGCAATATGCTCAACCGAACTTTGAAACTTGGGATTGCTATTTATAATTTTCTTCCACTAAAGTGTAATTTATACAATTGAGTCCAATACTTGTATTTTTGTTTATTTAACACCTTTAAATATTATGTTTTCTCACCATTCAAATGTAATGGCATTAGCAATAAATTTAAACATCAAAACATTGCACTATTTCAAGTTTTAGAATTCTAAATTCCTATAGGGATAAACGCGTTGATAATAATTAGTTGAATTTAAATTTTAAATTTTTTTTTAATTATCTCCCTTGCCATAAAGCTATTTGAAATCATTTATATAATTTTAGTCTACAAATATACAACATAAGAAAAAGCGAGTGCACGAGACTCTAATAACTAGTTTGCCCACCCCCCTCAAGCGAATATGCTCAACCTAACATTGAAACCTGCGAATGCTTTTTATAATTTTCTTCCACTAAAGTGTAATTTATACAATTGAGTCCAATACTTGTATTTTTGTGTATTTAATATTTTCAAATATTATGTTTTTCTCATCATTCAAATGTCATGACTTTAGCAATAAATTTAAAAATCAAAACACTACACTTTTTCAATTTTAGAATTCTAAATTCCTATAGGGATAAATGCACTGTTAATAATCAGTTGAATTTAAATTTTGAAAGTTTTTTAGTTATCTCCTTTGCCTCAATGCTATTTGAAATGATTTATATAGTTTTAGTCTAAAAACATACAACATAGGAAAAAGGAAATGCAATGAACTCTAGTAAGAAGTTTTCCCATTTCTGTCAAGCGCAATATGCTTAACCTAATATTGAAGTTTCCGATTGCTATTTATATTATTCTTCCACTAAAGTGTATTGTATAAAATTGAGTCCAATACTTGTATTTTTGCTTATTTAACATTTTCAAATATTATGTTTTCCCACCATTCAGATGTAATGGCATTAGCAATAAATTTAAAAATCAAAACACTGCACCTTTTCAAGTTTTAGAATTCTAAATTCCTATAGGGATAAATGTACTATTAATAATTAGTTAAATATAAATTTTGAAATTTTTTTAATTATCTCTTTTACCACAATGCTATTTGAAATCATTTATATAATTTTAGTTTAAATATATACAATATAAGAAAAAGCAAATGCTTGGGTCTCTAATAAGAAGTTTGCCCACCCCCCTCAAGCACAATATGCTCGACCTAACATTGAAACTTAGGATTGCTATTTATAATTTTCTTCCACTAAAATGTAATTTATACAATTGAGTCCAATACTTGTTTTTTTGTGTCTTTAACATTTTCAAATATTATGTTTTTCTCACCATTCAAATGTAATGGCATTAGTAATAAATTTAAAAATCAAAACATTGCACTTTTTCAATTTTTAAAATTCTAAATTCCTATAAGCATAATTGCACTATTAATAATCTGTTAAAGTTAAATTTTGAAATTCTTTTAATTATCTCCTTTGCCATAATGCTATTTGAAATGATTTATATAATTTTAGTCTAAAAATATACAACGTATGAAAAAGCAAGTGCAAGGGTCTCTAGTAAGAAGTTGGCCCACCCCCCTTAAGCACAATATGCTGGACCTAACTTTGAAACTTAGGAATCCTATTTATAATTTTCTTCCACTAAGGTCTAGTTTATATAATTGAGTCCAATATTTGTATTTTTGTGTATTTAACATTTTCAAATATTATCAGCTGAATTTAAATTTTGAAATTTTTTTAATTATCTCCTTTGCCACAATACTATTTGAAATGATTTATATAATTCTACTTTAAAAATATACAACATAAGAAAAAGCAAATGCAAGTGTCTCTAATAAGAAGTTTGGCCACCCCCCTCAGGCGCAATATGCTTGACCGAATTTTGAAATTTCGGATTGCTATTTAAAATTTCCTTCCACTAAAGTGTAATTTATACAATTGACTCCAATACTTATATTTTCGTTTATTTAACATCTTCAAATATTATGTTTTCTCATCATTCAAATGTAATGACATTAGTAATAAATTTAAACATCAAAACATTGCACTATTTCAGTTTTTAGAATTCTAAATTCCTACAGGGATAAATGCACTGCTAATAATCAGTTTAATTTAAATTTTGAATTTTTTTAATTATCTCCTTTGCCATAAAGCTATTTGAAATGATTTATATAATTTTAGTCTACAAATATACAACATAAGAAAAAGCAAATGCACGGGACTCTAATAACTAGTTTGCCCACCCCCCTCAAGTGAATATGCTCGACCTAACACTGAAACCCGTGAATGCTTTTTATAATTTTCTTCCACGAAAGTGTAATTTATACAATTGAGTCCAATACTTGTGTTTTTGGGTATTTCATATTTTCAAATATTTTGTTTTTCTCACCATTCAAATGTAATGGCATTAGCAATAAATTTAAAATTCAAAACATTACACTTTTTCAATTTTTAAAATTCTAAATTCCAATAGGGATAAATGCACTATTAATAATCAGTTGAATTTAAATTTTGAAAGTTTTTTAGTTATCTCCTTTGCCTCAATGCTATTTGAAATGATTTATATAGTTTTGGTCTAAAAACATACAACATAAGAAAAAAGAAATGCAATGAACTCTAATAAGAATTTTCCCCACCCCCCTCAAGCACAATATGCTCAACCTAATATTGAAGTTTGCGATTGCTATTTATATTATTCCTCCACTAAAGTGTATTGAATATAATTGTGTCCAATACATATATTTTTTTTTATTTAACATTTTCAAATATTATGTTTTCCCACCATTCAAATGTAATGGCATTAGTAATAAATTTAAAAATCAAAACATTGCACTTTTTCAATTTTTAGAATTCTAAATTCCTATAGGGACAAATGCACTGTTAATAATCAATTCAATTTAAATTTTGAAAGTTTTTTAATTCTCCCCTCTGCCAATATGCTAATTGAAATGATTTATATAATTTTAGTCTAAAAATATACAACATATGAAAAAGCAAATGCAAGGGTCTCTAGTGAGAAGTTTGCCCACCCCCCTCAAGCGCAATATGCTTGACCTAATTTTGATACTTGGGATTGCTATTTATAAGTTTCTTCCACTAAAGTGTAATTTATACAATTGAGTCGAATACTTGTATTTTTGAGTATTTAACATTTTCAAATATTATGTTTTCTCACAATTGAAATGTAATGGCATAAGCAATAAATTTAAAAATCAAAACATTGCACTTTTTCAATTTTTAGAATTCTAAATTCCTATAGCGACAAATGCATTATTAATAATGAGCTGAATTTAAATTTTGAAATTTTTTTAATTATCTCCTTTGGCACAATGCTATTTGAAATGATTTAGATAATTTTAGTTTAAAAATATACAACATACAAAAAAGCAAATGCAAGGGTCTCTAATAAGAAGTTTGCCCAGTGCCCTCAAGCGCAATATGCTTGACCTAACATTGAAACTTGGGAATCCTATTTATAATTTTCTTCGACTAAAGTCTAATTTATATAATTAAGTCCAATATTTGTATTTTTGTGTATTTAACATTTTCAAATATTATGTTTTCTCACCATTCAAATGTAATGACATTAGCAATAAATTTAAAAATCAAAACATTGCACTTTTTCAATTTTTAGAATGCTAAATTCCTATAGGGATAAATGCACTGTTAATAATCAGTTCAATTTAAATTTTGAAAGTTTTTTAATTATCTCCTCTACCACAATGCTATTTTAAATAATTTATATAATATTAGTCTAAAAATATACAACATACGAAAAAGCAAATGCAAGGGTCTCTAATAAGAAGTTTGCCCACCCCCCTCAAGCGTAATATGCTCGACCTAACTTTAAACCTTGGGATTGCTATTTATAATTTTCTTCCACTAAAGTGTAATTTATACAATTGAGTCCAATACTTGTATTTTTGAGTATTTAACATTTTCAAATATTATGTTTTCTCACAATTGAAATATAATGGCATAAGTAATAAATTTAAAAATCAAAACATTACACTTTTTTAATTTTTAGAATTCTAAATTCCCATAGGGATAAATACACTGTTAATAATCAGTTTAATTTTAAATTTTGAAATATTTTTAATTATCTCTGTTGCCACAATGCTATTTGAAACGATTTATATAATTTTAGTCTGAAAATATACAACATAAAAAAAAAAGTAAATGCAAAGGTCTCTAATAAGAAGTTTACCCACCTCCCTGAAGCGCAATATGCTGGACCTAACTTTGAAACTTGGGATTGTTATTTATAATTTTCTTCCACCAAAATGTAATTTATACAATTAAATCCAATACTTGTATTTTTGTGTATTTAACATTTTCAAATATTCTCTTTTCTCACAATTCAAATGCATTGACGTTAGCAAAAAATTTAAAAATCAAAATATTGCACTTTTTTAATTTTAGAATCCTAAATTCCTATCGGGATAAATGCATTGTTAATAATCAGTTGAATTTCAATTTTGAAAATTTTCTAGTTATTTGCTTTGGCACAATGTTATTTGAAATGATTAATATAATTTTAATCTAAAAATATTCAACATAAGAAAAAGCGAATGCAAGGGACTCTAAAAAAAAGTTTACCCACCCCCCTTAAGCGCAGTATGCTTGACCTAACGTTGAAACTTAAGATTGTTATTTATAATTTTCTTCCACTAAAGTGTAATTTATACAATTGAGTTTAATACTTATATTTTTGTTTATTTAACAATTTCAAATATTATGTTTTCTCACCATTGAGATGTAATGGCATTAGCTATAAATTTAAAAATCAAAACACTGCACTTTTTCAATTTTTAGAATTCTAAATTCCTATATTGATAAATGCACTGTTAATAATCAGTTGAATTTCAATTTTGAAGGTTTTTTAGTTATCTCTTTTACCACAATGCTATTTAAAATGATTTATAAAATTTTAGTCTAAAAATATACAACATAAGAAAAGACATATGCAAAGGACTTTAACAAGAAGTTTGCCCACCCCCCTAAAGCGCAGTATGCTTGACCTAACGTTGAAACTTAAGATTGTTATTTATAATTTTCTTCCACTAAAGTGTAATTTATACAATTGACTCTAATACTTATATTTTTGTTTATTTAACAATTTCAAATATTATGTTTTCTCACGATTGAAATGTAATGGCATAGGTAATAAATTTAAAAATCAAAACATTGCACCTTTCCAATTTTTAGAATTCTAAGTTCCCATAGGGATAAATGCACTGTTAATAATCAGTTTAATTTTAAATTTTGAAATTTTTTTAATTATCTCCGTTGCCACAAAGCTATTTGGAATGATTTATATAATTTTAGTCTGATAATATACAACATAAGAAAAAGCAAATGCAAAGGTCTCTAATAAGAAGTTTGCCCACCTCCTTAAAGCACAATATGCTTTACCTAACTTCGAAACTTGAGATTGTTATTTATAATTTTCTTCCCCCAAAGTGTAATTTATACAATTGAATCCAATACTTGTATTTTTATGTATTTAACATTTTCAAATATTATCTTTTCTCACAATTCAAATGTAATGACGTTAGTAAAAAATTTAAAAATCAAAATATTGCACTTTTTCAATTTTAGAATTCTAAATTCCTATTGGGATAAATGCATTGTTAATAATCAGTTGAATTTCAATTTTGAAATTTTTTTAGTCATTTGCTTTGCCATAATGTTATTTGAAATGATTAATATAATTTTAATCTAAAAATATACCACACAAGAAAAAGCAAATGCAAGGGACTCAAAGAAAAAGTTTACCCACCCCCTCAAGCGCAGTATGCTCAACCTAACATTGAAACTTGAGATTGTTATTTAAAATTTTCTTCCACTAAAGTTTAATTCATACAATTGAGTCTAATACTTATATTGTTTATTTAACAATTTCAAATATTATGTTTTCTCACCATTAAGATGTAATGGCATTAGCTATAAATTTAAAAATCAAAACATTGCACTTTTTCAATTTTTAGAATTCTAAATTCCTATATTGATAAATGCACTGTTAATAATCAGTTGAATTTCAATTTTGAAGGTTTTTTAGTTTAATCAGTTGAATTTCAATTTTGAAGGTTTTTTAGTTATCTCTTTTGCCACAATGCTATTTGAAATGATTTATAAAATTTTAGTCTAAAAATATACAACATAAGAAAAAACATATGCAAGGGACTCTAACAAGAAGTTTGCCCACCCCCTCAAGTGCAATATGCTCGACCTAACATTGAAACTTGGGAATCCTATTTACAATTTTCTTCCACTAAAGTGTAATTTATAATATTGAGTCCAATACTTGTATTTTTGTTTATTTAACATTTTCAAATATTATGTTTTCTCACAATTCAAATGTAATGGCATTAGCAATAAATTTAAAAATCTAAACATTGCACTTTTTCAATTTTAGAATTCTAAATTTCTATAGGGATAAATGCACTATTAATAATTAGTTGAATTTAAATTTTAATTTTTTTTAATTATCTCCTTTGCAACAATGCTATTTGAAATGATTTAGAGAATTTTAGTCTATAAATATACAACTTAAGAAAAAGCAAATGCAAGGGACTTTAATCAGAAGTTTGCCTACCCCCCTCAACCGCAATACGCTCGACCTAACATTGGAACTTGAGATTGCTTTTTATAATTTTTTTCCACTAAAATATAATTTATACAATTGGGTCCAATACTTGTATTTTTGTATATCTAACATTTTCAAATATTATGTTTTTCTCACAATTCAAATGTAATGGCATTAGAAATAAATTTAAAAATCAAAACATTGCACTTTTTCAATTTTAGAATTCTAAATTCCTATAAGAATAATAACGCTATTAATAATCAGTTGAATTTAAATTTTGAAATTTTTTTAATTATCTCCTTTGCCACAATGCTATTTGAAATGATTTAGATAATTTTAGTCTACAAATATACAACATAAGAAAAAGCAAATACAAGGGACTCTAATAAAAAATTTGTCCACCCCCCTCAAGCGCAATATGCTCGACCTAACTTTGAAACTTGGGATTGCTATTTAGAATTTTCTTCCGCTAAAGTGTAATTTATACAATTGAGTCAAATACTGGATTTTTTTGTGTATTTAACATTTTCAAATATTATGTTTTTCTCACCATTCAAATGTAATGGCATTAACAATAAATTTAAAAATCAAAACATTGCACTTTTTCAATTTTTAGAATTCTAAATTCCTATAGGGATAAATGCCCTGTTAGTAATCAGTTGAATTTCAATTTTGAAATTTTTTTAGTTATCTCCATTACCTCAATGCTATTTGAAATGATTTATATAATTTTAGTCTAATATGAGGTTTCCCCACCCCCTCAAGCGCAATATGCTCAACCTAATATTGAAGTTTGCGATTACTATTTATATTATTCTTCCACTAAAGTGTATTGTATATAATTGAGTCCAATACTTGTACTTTTGTTTATTTAATATTTTCAAATTTTAAGTTTTCTCCCCATTCAAATGTAATGGTATAAAAATTTAAATTTTAAAATACTTAAACTATTAATAATTAGTTAAATTTAAATTTTAAAATTTTTTAATTATCTCCTTTGCCATAATGCTATTTGAAATGATTTATATAATTTTAGTATAAAAATATACAATATAAGAAAAAGCAAAAGCTAGGGTCTCTAATAAGAAGTTTGCCCACCCCCCTCAAGCACAATATGCTCGACCTAACGTTGAAACTTGGAATTACTATTTATAATTTTCTTTCGCTAAAGTGTACTTTATACAATTGAGTCCAATACTTGTTTTTTGTGTATTTAACATTTTCAAATATTATGTTTTCTCACCATTCAAATTAATGATATTAGCAATAAATTTAAAAATCAAAACATTACACTTTTTCAATTTTAGAATTCTAATTCCTATAGGGATAAATGCACTATTAGTAATTAGTTCAATTTAAATTTTGAAATTTTTTTAGTTATCTCCTTTGCCACAATGCTATTTGAAATGATTTATATAATTTTGGTCTAAAAATATACAACATAAGAAAATGAAAATGCTATTGTCTCTAATAAGAAGTTTGCGAACCCCCCTCAAGCGCAATATGCTCGACCTACCGTTGAAACTTGGGATTGCTATTTATAATTTTCTTCCACTAAAGTGTAATTTATACAATTGAGTTGAAGACTTGTATTTTTGTTTATTAAAAATTTTCAAATATTATGTTTTCTGACCATTCAAATGTAATGACATTAGCAATAAATTTAAAAATCACAACACTGCACTTTTTCAATTTTTAGAATTCCAAATTCCTATCGGGATACATGTACTGTTAATAATCAGTTGAATTTAAATTTTGAAATTTTTTTAATTATCTCCTTTGCCACAATGCTATTTGAAATGATTTATATAATTTTGGTCTAAAAATATACAACATAAGAAAAGAAAATGCAAGGGACTCTAATAAGAAATTTGCCCACCCCCTCAAGCGCAACATGCTCGACCTAACATTCAAACTTGGGTTTGCTATTTATAATTTTCTTCTGCTAAAGTGTAATTTATACAATTGAGTCCAATACTTGTTCTTTTATGTATCTAACATTTTCAAATATTATGTTTTTTTCACCATTCAAATGTAATGGCACTAGCAATAAATTTAAAAATCAAAACATTACACTTTTTCAACTTTTAGAATTCTAAATTCCTATAGGGATAAATGCACTGTTAGTAATCAGTTGAATTTAAATTTTGAAATTTTTTTAGTTATCTCCATTGCCTCAATGCTATTTGAAATGATTTATATAGTTTTAGTCTAAGAACATACAACATAAGAAAAAGGAAATGCAATGGACTCTAATATGAAGTTCCCTCCCTCAAGCACAATATGCTCAACCTAATATTGAAGTTTGCAATTGCTATTTATATTATTCTTCCACTAAAGTGTATTGTATATAATTGAGTCCAATACTTGTATATTTGTTTGTTTAACATTTTCAAATATTATTTTTTGTCACCATTCAAATGTAATGGCATTAGCAATAAATTTCAAAATCCAAACATTGCACGTTTTCAATGTTTAGAATTCTAAATTCCTGTAGGCATAAATGCACTCTTAATAAACAGTTGAATTTAAATTTTGAAATTTTTTTAATTATCTCCTTTGCCACAATGCTATTTAAAATGATTTATATAATTTTAGTCTAAAAGTATACAACATAAGAAAAAACAAATGCTAAGGTCTCTAATAAGAAGTTTGCGCACCCCCCTTAAGCACAATACGCTCAACCTAACTTTGAAACTTGGGATTGCTATTTATAATTTTCTTCCACTAAAGTGTAATTTATACAATTGAGTCCAATACTTGTTTTTTTGTGTATTTAACATTTTCAAATATTATGTTTTTCTCACCATTCAAATTTAATGGCATTAGCAATAAATTTAAAAATAAAAACATTTCACTTTTTCAATTTTTAGAATTCTAAATTCCTATAAGGATAATTCCTCTATTAATAATCAGTTGAATTTAAATTTTGAAATTTTTTTAATTATCTCCCTTGCCACGATGTTATTTCAAATGATTTATATAATTTTAGTCTGAAATTATACAACATAAGAAAAAGCAAATGCAAGGGACTCTAATAAGAAGTTTGCCCTCCCCGCTCAATCGCAATATGCTCGACCTAACTTTGAAACTTGGGTTTGGTATTTATAATTTTCTTCCACTAAAGTGTAATTTATACAATTGAGTCCAATACTTGTTTTTTTTGTGAATTTAACATTTTCAAATATTATGTTTTTCTCACATTTCAAATGTAATGACATTAGCAATAAATTTAAAAATAAAAACATTGCACCTTTTCAATTTTTAGAATTCTAAATTCCTATAAGCATAATTGCACTATTAATAAGCAGTTGAATTTAAATTTTCAAATTTTTTTAATTATCTCCTTTGCCACAATGTTTTTTGAAATGATTTATATAATTTTAGTCTAAAAATATACAACATAAGAAAAAGGAAATGCTAGGGTCTCTAATAAGAACTTTGCCCACCCCCCTCAAGCGCAATATGCTCGACCTAACTTTGAAACATGGGATTGCTATTTCTAATTTTCTTCCACTCAAGTGTAATTTATACAATTGAGTCCAATACTTGTTTCTTTGTGTATTTAACATTTTCAAATATTATGTTTTTCTCACCATTCAAATGTAATGGCATTAACAATAAATTTAAAAATAAAAACATTTCACTTTTCAATTTTAGAATTCTAAATTCCTATAAGGATAATTGCTCTATTAATAATTAGTCGAATTTAAAATTTTAAAATTTTTTTAATTATCTCCCTTGCCACAATGCTATTTCAAATGATTTATGTAATTTTAGTCTAAAAATATACAACATAAGAAAAAGTAAATGCAAGGGACTCTAATAAGAAGTTTGCCCACCCCTCTCAAGTGCAATATGCTCGACCTAACTTTGAAACTTAGGATTGCTATTTATAATTTTCTTCCATAAAAGTGTAATTTATACAATTGAGTCCAATACTTGTTTTTTTGTGTATCTAACATTTTCAAATATTATGTTTTTTTCACCATTCAAATGTAATGGCATTAGCAATAAATTTAAAAATCAAAACATTACACTTTTTCAACTTTTAGAATTCTAAATTCCAATGGGGATAAATGCACTATTAGTAAACAGTTCAATTTAAATTTTGAAATTTTTTTGGTTATCTCCATTACCTCAATGCTATTTCAAATGATTTATATAGTTTTAGTCTAAGAACATACAACATAAGAAAAAGGAAATGCAATGGACTCTAATATGAAGTTCCCCCCTCAAGCGCAATATGCTCAACCTAATATTGAAGTTTGCGATTGCTATTTATATTATTCTTCCACTAAAGTGTATTGTATATAATTGAGTCCAATACTTGTATATTTGTTTGTTTAACATTTTCAAATATTATTTTTTGTCACCATTCAGATGTAATGGCAATAGCAATAAATTTTAAAATCAAAACATTGCACGTTTTCAATTTTTAGAATTCTAAATTCCTGTAAGGATAAATGCACTGTTAATAATCAGTTGAATTTAAATTTTGAAATTTTTTTAATTTTCTCCTTTGCCACAATACTATTTGAAATGATTTATATGATTTTAGTCTAAAAATATACAACATAAGAAAAACAAAATGCTTGACTCTCTAATAAGAAGTTTGCCCAACCCCCTCAAGTGCAATATGCTCGACCTAACTTTGAAACTTGGGATTGCAATTTATAATTTTCTTCCGCTAAAGTGTAATTTATACAATTGAGTCTAATACTTGTCTTTTTTGTATTTAACATTTTCAAATATTATGTTTTTCTCACCATTCATATCTAATTGCATTAGCAATAAATTTAAAAATCAAAACATTGCACTATTTCAATTTTTAGAATTCCAAATTCCTATCGGTATAAATGCATTGTTAATAATCAGTTGAATTTAAATTTTGAAATTTTTTTCATTATCTCTTTTGCCACAATGCTATTTGAAATGATTTATATAATTTTTTCTAAAAATATACAACATAAGAAAAAGCAAATGCAAGGGACTCTAATAAGAAGTTTGCCCACCCCCTCAACCGCAATATGCTCGACCTAACTTTGAAACTTGGGATTGTTATTTATAATTTTCTTCCGCTAAAGTGTAATTTATACAATTGAGTCCAATACTTGTTTTTTTGTGTATTTAACATTTTCAAATATTATGTTTTCCTCACCATTCAAATGTAATGGCATTAGCAATAAATTTAAAAATAAAAACATTGCACTTTTTCAATTTTTAGAATTCTAAATTCCTATAGGGATAAATGCATTGTTAGTAATCAATTGAATTTAAAATTTAAAATTTGTTTAGTCATCTCCATCGCCTCAATGTTATTTGAAATGATTTATATAGTCTTAGTCTAAGAACATACAACATAAGAAAAAGGAAATGCAATGGACACCAATATGAAGCTTCCCTACCCCCTTAAGCGCAATAAGCTCAACCTAATATTGAAGTTTGCGATTGCTATTTATATTCTTCTTCCACTAAAGTGTAATGTATATAATTGAGTCCAATACTTGTATATTTGTTTATTTAACATTTTCAAATATTATTTTTTTCACCATTCAGATCTAATGTCATAGCAATAAATTTAAAAATTAAAACATTGCACGTTTTCAATTTTTAGAATTCTAAATTCCTGTAAGGATAAATGCACTTTTAATAATCTGTTGAATTTAAATTTTAAAATTTTTTTAATTATCTCCTTTGCCACAATGTTATTTGAAATGATTTATATAATTTTTGTCTAAAATATACACTATAAGAAAAACCAAATGCAAGAGACTCTAATAAGAAGTTTGCCCACCCCCTCAAGCACAATATGCTCGACCTAACTTTGAAACTTAGGATTGCTATTATAATTTTCTTCCGCTAAAATGTAATTTATACAATTGAGTCCAATACTTGTTTTTTTGTGTTTTAACATTTTCAAATATTATGTTTTTCTCCCATTCAAATGTAATGGCATTAGAAATAAATTTAAAAATCAAAACATTGCACTTTTTCAATTTTTAGAATTCTAAATTCCTATAGGGATAACTGCACTGTTAATAATCAGTTGAATTTAAATTTTGAAATTTTTTTAGTAATCTCCTTTGCCTCAATGCTATTTGAAATGATTTATATAGTTTTAGTCTAAGAACATACAACATAAGAAAAAGGAAATGCAATGGACTCTAATAAGAAGTTTGCCCACCCCCCTCAAGCGCAATATGCTCGACCTAATATTGAAGCTTGCGATTGCTATTTATATTATTCTTCCACTAAATTGTATTGCATACAATTGAGTCCAATACATGTATTTTTGTGTATTTAACATTTTCAAATATTATGTTTTTCTCACCTTTCAAATGTAATGACATTAGTTATAAATTTAAAAATAAAAACATTTTACTTTTTCAATTTTTAGAATTTTAAATTCCTATAAGCATAATTGCACTATTAATAAGTAGTTGAATTTAAATTTTCAAATTTTTTTAATTATCTCTTTTGCCACAATGTTATGTGAAATGATTTATATAATTTTAGTCTAAAAAAATATACAACATAAGAAAAGGAAATGCTAGGGTCTCTAATAAGAACTTTGCCCACCCCCCCAAGCGCAATATGCTTGACCTAACTTTGAAACGTGGGATTACTATTTATAATTTTCTTCCGCTCAAGTGCAATTTATACAATCGAGTCCAATACTTGTTTGTTTGTGTATTTAACATTTTCAAATATTATGTTTTTCTCACCATTCAAACGTAATGGCATTAGCAATAAATTTAAAAGCAAAAACATTTCACTTTTTCAATTTTAGAATTCTAAATTCCTATAAGGATAATTGCTCTATTAATAATCAGTTGAATTTAAATTTTGAAATTTTTTTAATTATCTCCCTTGCCACAATGCTATTTCAAATGATTTATGTAATTTTAGTCTAAAAATATACAACATAAGAAAAAGCAAATGCAAGGGACTCTAATAAGAAGTTTGCCGACCCCCCTCAAGCGCAATATGGTCGACCTAACTTTGAAACTTTGGATTGCTATTTATAATTTTCTTCCGCAAAAAGTGTAATTTATACAATTGAGTCCAATACTTGTTTTTTTGTGTATCTAACATTTTCAAATATTATGTTTTTTTCACCATTCAAATGCAATGGCTTTAGCAATAAATTTAAAATCAAAACATTACACTTTTTCAACTTTTAGAATTCTAAATTTCTATAGGGATAAATGCACTGTTAGTAATCAGTTCAATTTAAATTTTGAAATTTTTTAGTTATCTCCATTGCCTCAATGTTATTCCAAATGATTTATATAGTTTTAGTCTAAGAACATACAACATAAGAAAAAGGAAATGCAATGGACTCCAATATGAAGTTCCCCCCCTCAAGCGCAATATGCTCAACCTAATATTGAAGTTTGCGATTGCTATTTATATTATTCTTCCACTTAAAGTGTATTGTATATAATTGAGTCCAATACTTGTATATTGTTTGTTTAACATTTTCAAATATTATTTTTGTCACCATTCAAATGTAATGGCAATAGCAATAAATTTAAAATCAAAACATTGCACGTTTTCAATTTTTAGAATTCTAAATTCCTGTAGGGGTAAATGCACTGTTAATAATCAGTTGAATTTAAATTTTTGAATTTTTTTAATTTTCTCCTTTGCCACAATGCTATGTGAAATGATTTATATAATTTTAGTCTAAAAATATACAACATAAGAAAAACAAAATGCTTGTCTCTCTAATAAGAGGTTTGTCTAACCCCCTCAAGCGCAATATGCTTGACCTAACTTTGAAACTTGGGATTGCAATTTATAATTTTCTTTTGCTAAAGTGTAATTTATACAATTGAGTCTAATACTTGTCTTTTTTTGTATTTAACATATTCAAATATTATGTTTTTCTCACCATTCATATCTAATTGCATAAACAATAAATTTAAAATTCAAAACATTGCACTATTTCAATTTTTAGAATTCCAAATTCCCATCGGTATAAATGCACTGTTAATAATCAGTTGAATTTAAATTTTGAAATTTTTTTCATTATGTTTTTTGCCACAATGCTATTTGAAATGATTTATATAATTTTAGTCTAAAAATATACAATATAAGAAAAAGCAAATGCAAAGGACTCTAATAAGCAGTTTGCCCACCCCCCTCAAGCACAATATGCTCGACCTAACGTTGAAACTTGGGATTGCTATTTATAATTTTCTTCCGCTAAAATGTAATTTATACAATTGAGTCCAATACTTGTTTTTTTGTGGTTTTAACATTTTCAAATATTATATTTTTCTCACCATTCAAATGTAATGGCATTAGCAATAAATTTAAATATCAAAACATTGCACTTTTTCAATTTTTTGAATTCTAAATTCTTATAAGGATAAATGCAATGTTAGTAATTAGTTGAATTTCAATTTTGAAAATTTTTTAGTTATCTCCATTGCCTCAATGCTATTTGAAATGATTTAAATTGTCTTAGTCTAAGAACATACAACATAAGAAAAAGGAAATGCAATGGACACTAATATGAAGCTTCCCCACCCCCCTCAAGCACAATAAGCTCAACCTAATATTAAAGTTTGCGATTGCTATTTATATTATTCTTCCACTAAAGTGTACTGTATATAATTGAGTCCAATACTTGTAGGGATGAATGCACTGTTAATAATCAGTTGAATTTAAATTTTGAAATTTTTTTAATTATCTCCTTTACTACAATGCTATTTGTAATGATTTATAAAATTTTAGTCTACAAATATACAACATAAGAAAAAGCAAATGTAAGGGACTCTAATCAGAAGTTTGCCCACCCCCCTCAAGCGCAATACGCTCGACCTAACTTTGAAACTTGAGATTGCTGTTTATAATTTTCTTCCCCTACAGTGTAATTTATACAATTAAGTCCAATACTTGTATTTTTGTGTATTTAACATTTTCAAATATTATGTTTTTTTCTCCATTCAAATGTAATGGCATTAGCAAAAAATTTAAAAATAAAAACATGTCACTTTTTCAATTTTTAGAATTCTAAATTCCTATAAGGATAATTGCTCTATTAATAATCAGTTGAATTTAAATTTTCAAATTTTTTTAATTATCTCCCTTGCCACAATGCTATTTCAAATGATTTATGTAATTTTAGTCTAAAAATATACAACATAAGAAAAAGCAAATGCAAGGGACTCTAATAAGAAGTTTGCTCTCCCCCCTCAACCACAATATGCTCGACCTAACTTTGAAATTTGGGTTTGCTATTTATAATTTTCTTCCACTAAAGTGTAATTTATACAATTGAGTCGAATACTTGTTTTTTTTTTGTGAATTTAACATTTTCAAATATTATGTTTTTCTCACCTTTCAAATGTAATGACATTAGTAATAAATTTAAAAATAAAAACATTTTACTTTTTCAATTTTTAGAATTTTAAATTCCTATAAGCATAATTGCACTATTAATAAGTAGTTGAATTTAAATTTTCAAATTTTTTTAATTATCTCTTTTGCCACAATGTTATGTGAAATGATTTATATAATTTTAGTCTAAAAATATACAACATAAGAAAAAGGAAATGCTAGGGTCTCTAATAAGAACTTTGCCCACCCCCCAAGCGCAATATGCTTGACCTAACTTTGAAACGTGGGATTACTATTTATAATTTTCTTCCGCTCAAGTGCAATTTATACAATCGAGTCCAATACTTGTTTGTTTGTGTATTTAACATTTTCAAATATTATGTTTTTCTCACCATTCAAACGTAATGGCATTAGCAATAAATTTAAAAGCAAAAACATTTCACTTTTTCAATTTTTAGAATTCTAAATTCCTATAAGGATAATTGCTCTATTAATAATCAGTTGAATTTAAATTTTGAAATTTTTTTAATTATCTCCCTTGCCACAATGCTATTTCAAATGATTTATGTAATTTTAGTCTAAAAATATACAACATAAGAAAAGCAAATGCAAGGGACTCTAATAAGAAGTTTGCCGACCCCCCACAAGCGCAATATGGTCGACCTAACTTTGAAACTTTGGATTGCTATTTATAATTTTCTTCCGCAAAAGTGTAATTTATACAATTGAGTCCAATACTTGTTTTTTTGTGTATCTAACATTTTCAAATATTATGTTTTTTTCACCATTCAAATGCAATGGCTTTAGCAATAAATTTAAAAATCAAAACATTACACTTTTTCAACTTTTAGAATTCTAAATTTCTATAGGGATAAATGCACTGTTAGTAATCAGTTCAATTTAAATTTTGAAATTTTTTTAGTTATCTCCATTGCCTCAATGTTATTCCAAATGATTTATATAGTTTTAGTCTAAGAACATACAACATAAGAAAAAGGAAATGCAATGGACTCCAATATGAAGTTCCCCCCCCTCAAGCGCAATATGCTCAACCTAATATTGAAGTTTGCGATTGCTATTTATATTATTCTTCCACTAAAGTGTATTGTATATAATTGAGTCCAATACTTGTATATTTGTTTGTTTAACATTTTCAAATATTATTTTTGTCACCATTCAAATGTAATGGCAATAGCAATAAATTTTAAAATCAAAACATTGCACGTTTTCAATTTTTAGAATTCTAAATTCCTGTAGGGGTAAATGCACTGTTAATAATCAGTTGAATTTAAATTTTGAAATTTTTTTTAATTTTCTCCTTTGCCACAATGCTATGTGAAATGATTTATATAATTTTAGTCTAAAAATATACAACATAAGAAAAACAAAATGCTTGTCTCTCTAATAAGAGGTTTGTCTAACCCCCTCAAGCGCAATATGCTTGACCTAACTTTGAAACTTGGGATTGCAATTTATAATTTTCTTTTGCTAAAGTGTAATTTATACAATTGAGTCTAATACTTGTCTTTTTTTGTATTTAACATATTCAAATATTATGTTTTTCTCACCATTCATATCTAATTGCATAAACAATAAATTTAAAATTCAAAACATTGCACTATTTCAATTTTTAGAATTCCAAATTCCCATCGGTATAAATGCACTGTTAATAATCAGTTGAATTTAAATTTTGAAATTTTTTTCATTATGTTTTTTGCCACAATGCTATTTGAAATGATTTATATAATTTTAGTCTAAAAATATACAATATAAGAAAAAGCAAATGCAAAGGACTCTAATAAGCAGTTTGCCCACCCCCCTCAAGCACAATATGCTCGACCTAACGTTGAAACTTGGGATTGCTATTTATAATTTTCTTCCGCTAAAATGTAATTTATACAATTGAGTCCAATACTTGTTTTTTTGTGGTTTTAACATTTTCAAATATTATATTTTTCTCACCATTCAAATGTAATGGCATTAGCAATAAATTTAAATATCAAAACATTGCACTTTTTCAATTTTTTGAATTCTAAATTCTTATAAGGATAAATGCAATGTTAGTAATTAGTTGAATTTCAATTTTGAAAATTTTTTAGTTATCTCCATTGCCTCAATGCTATTTGAAATGATTTAAATTGTCTTAGTCTAAGAACATACAACATAAGAAAAAGGAAATGCAATGGACACTAATATGAAGCTTCCCCACCCCCCTCAAGCACAATAAGCTCAACCTAATATTAAAGTTTGCGATTGCTATTTATATTATTCTTCCACTAAAGTGTACTGTATATAATTGAGTCCAATACTTGTAGGGATGAATGCACTGTTAATAATCAGTTGAATTTAAATTTTGAAATTTTTTTAATTATCTCCTTTACTACAATGCTATTTGTAATGATTTATAAAATTTTAGTCTACAAATATACAACATAAGAAAAAGCAAATGTAAGGGACTCTAATCAGAAGTTTGCCCACCCCCCTCAAGCGCAATACGCTCGACCTAACTTTGAAACTTGAGATTGCTGTTTATAATTTTCTTCCCCTACAGTGTAATTTATACAATTAAGTCCAATACTTGTATTTTTGTGTATTTAACATTTTCAAATATTATGTTTTTTTCTCCATTCAAATGTAATGGGATTGGCAATAAATTTAAAAATCAAAATGTTGCACTTCTTCAATTTTTAGACTTCTAAATTCCTATGGGGATAAATGCACTGTTAATACTTAGTTAAATTTAAAATTTGAAATTTTTTTAATTATCTCCCTTGCCACAATGCTATTTGAAATGATTTAGATAATTTTAGTCTACAAATATGCAACATAAGAAAAAGCAAATGCAAGGGACTCTAATTAGAAGTTTGCCCACCCCCCTTAAGCGCAATACGCTCATCCTAACATTGAAACTTCAGATTGCTGTTTTTAATTTTCTTCCCCAAAAGTGTAATTTATATAATTGATTCCAATACTTGTATTTTTGTGTATTTAACATTTTCAAATATTATTTTTGTTACCATTTAGATGTAATGGCATTAGTAATAAATTTCAAAATCAAAACATTACACGTTTTCAATTTTTAGAATTCTAAATTCCTGTAGGGATAAATGCACTGTTAATAATCACTTGAATTTAAATTTTGAAATTCTTTTAATTATCTCCTTTGCCACAATGTTATTTGAAATGATTTATATAATTATAGTATAAAAATATACAACATAAGAAAAAGCAAATGTTAGGGTCTCTACTAAGAAGTTTGCCCACCCCCCTCAAGCGTAATACGCTCGACCTAACATTGAAACTTGGGATTGCTATTTCTAATTTTCTTCCCTTAAAGTGTAATTTATACAATTGAGACGAAGACTTGTATTTTTGTTTATTTAACATTTTCAAATCTTGTCCTTTCTGACCATTCAAATGTAATGGCATTAGTAATAAATTTAAAAATCAAAACATTGCACTTTTCAATTTTTAGAATTCTAAATTCCTATGGGGATAAATGCACTGTTAATAATTAGTTAATTTTAAATATTGAAATTTTTTTAACTATATCCTTTGCAACAATGCTATTTGGAATGATTTAGATAATTTTAGTCTAAAAATATACAACATAAGAAGAACAAAATGCTAGAGTCTCTAATAAGAAGTTTGCCCACCCCCCTCAAGTGCAATTATGGTCGACCTAACGTTGAAACTTGGGATTACTATTTATAATTTTCTTCCACTAAAGTGTAATTTATACAATTGAGACGAAGACTTGTATTTTTGTTTATTTAACATTTTCAAATCTTATCTTTTCTGACCATTCAAATGTAATGACATTAGTAATAAATTTAAAAATCAAAAACATTGCACATTTTCAATTTTTAGAATTCTAAATTCCTATGGGGATAAATGCACTGTTAATAATTAGTTAATTTTAATATTGAAATTTTTTTAATTATATCCTTTGCAACAATGCTATTTGGAATGATTTAGATAATTTTAGTCTACAAATATACAACATAAGAAAAAGCAAATGCGAGGGACTCTAATCAGAAGTTTGCCCACCCCCCTCATTCGCAATACGCTTGACCTAACATTGAAACTTGAGATTGCTGTTTAGAATTTTCTTCCTCTAAAGTGTAATTTATACAATTGAGTCCAATACTTGTATTTTTGTGTATTTAGCATTTTCAAATATTATGTTTCTCTCACCATTCAAATCTAATGGCATTAGCAATAAATTTAAAAATCAAAACATTGCACTTTTCAATTTTTAGAATTGGAAATTCCTATAAGGATGATTGCGCTATTAGTAATCAGTTGAAGTTAAATTTGACATTTTTCAATTATCTCCTTTGCCACAATGCTATTTGAAATGATTTATATATTTTTTATTCTAAGAACTTACAACATAAGAAAAGCAAATGCAATGGACTCTAATATGAAGTTCCCCCCCTCAAGCGCAATATGCTCAACCTAATATCGAAGTTTGTGATTGCTATTTATATTATTCTTGCACTAAAGTGTATTGTATATAATTGAGTCCAATACTTGTATTTTTGTTTATTTAGCATTTTCAAATATTAAGTTTTCTCCCTATTCAGATGTAATGACATTAGCAATAAATTTAAAAATCAAAACATTGCACTTTTTCAATTTTTAGAATTCTAAATTCCTATGGGAATAAATGCAATGTTAATAATTAGTTAATTTTAAATTTTGAATTTTTTTTTAATTATGTCCATTGCCACAATGCTATTTGAAATGATTTATATAATTTTAGTCTAAAAATATACAATATAAGAAAAAGCAAATGCTAGGGTCTCTAATAAAGAAGTTTGCCCACCCCCCTCAAGCGCAATATGCTCGACCTACCATTGAAACTTGGGATTGCTATTTATAATTTTCTTCCACTAAGGTGCAATTTATACAATTGAGTTGAAGACTTGTATTTTTGTTTATTTAACATTTTCAAATATTATGTTTTCTTACCATTCAAATGTAGTGGCATTAGCAATAAATTTAAAAATCAAAACCTTGCACTTTTTCAATTTTTAGAATTCCAAATTCCTATCGAGATAAATGCACTATTAATAATCAGTTGAATTTAAATTTTGAAAATTTTTTCAATTATTCCTTTGCAACAATGCTATTTTAAAATGATTTAGATAATTTTATCTACAAATTATACAACATAAGAGAAAGCAAATGCAAGGGACCTCTAATCAAGAAGTTTGCCCTCTTCCTTAAACGCAAACGCTCCACCTAACATTGAAACTTGAACTTGCTATCTTATACGAATTTCTTCCGCTAAAGTGTAATTTATACATTGAATTCCATACTTGTTTTTTTTGTATTATTAACATTTCAAATATATTATGACTTTTTCCATCACCATTCAAATTGTTAATGGCATTAGCAAATAAATTTAAAAATCAAAACATTGCACTTTTTCAATTTTTAGAATTTTAAATTACTATAAGGATAAACGCACTGTTAGTAATCAGTTGAATTTAAATTTTGAAATTTGTTTAATTATCTCCATTGCCTCAATGCTATTTGAAATGATTTATATAGTTTTAGTCTAAGAACATACAACATAAGAAAAAGGAAATGCAATGGACTTTAATATAAAGTTTGCCCACCCCCCTCCAGCGTAATATGCTCACCTAATATTGAAGTTTGCATTGCTATTTATATTAGTCTTCCACTAAAGTGTATTGTATATAATTGAGTCCAATGGTTGTATATTTGTTTATTTAACAATTCCAAATATTATTTTTTTGTCACCATTCAGATGTAATGGTAGTAGCAATAAATTTCAAAATTGAAACATTGCACGTTTTCAATTTAATAATCAGTTGTATTTAAATTTTGAAATTTTTTTAATTATCTCCTTTGCCACAATGCTATTTGAAATGATTTATATAATTTTAGTCTAAAAATATACAACATAAGAAAAAGCAAATGCAAGGGACTCTAATAAGAAGTTTGCCCACCCCCCTCAAGCGCAATATGCTCGACCTAACATTGAAACTTGGGATTGCTATTTATAATTTTCTTCCACTAAAGTGTAATTTATACAATTGAGTCCAATACTTGTATTTTTGTGTATTTAACATTTTCAAATATTATGTTTTTCTCACCATTCAAATGTAATGGCATTAGCAATAAATTTAAAAATCAAAACATTGCACTTTTTCAATTTTTAGAATTCTAAATTCCTATAGGGATAAATGCACTGTTAATAATCAGTTGAATTTAAATTTTGAAATTTTTTTAATTATCTCCTTTGCCACAATGCTATTTGAAATGATTTATATAATTTTAGTCAAAATATATACAACATAAGAAAAAGCAAATGCAAGGGATTCTAATAAGAAGTTTGCCCACCCCCTCAAGCATAATATGCTCGACCTAACTTGAAATTTGGGATTGCTATTTATAATTTTCTTCCACTAAAGTGTAATTTATACATGAGTCCAATTCTTGTATTTTTGCGTATTTAACATTTTCAAATATTATATTTTCTCACCATCTAAAATGTAATGACATTAGTAATAAATTAAAAAAAATCAAAACATTGCACTTTTTCAATTTTTAGAATTCTAAATTCCTATAGGGATAATGCACTGAACTGTTTAATCAGTTGAATTTAAATTTTGAAATTTTTTTCATTATCTCCTTTGCCACAATGTTATTTGAAATGATTTATATAATTTTAGTCTAAAAAATATACAACATAAAGAAAAAGCAAATGCAAGGGTCTCAATAAGAAGTTTGCCCACCCCCCTCAACGCAATATGCTCAACCTAACTTTGAAACTTGGGATTGCTATTTATAATTTTCTTCCACTAAAGTCTAATTTATACAATTGAGTCTAATACTTGTATTTTTGGGTATTTAACATTTTCAAATATTATGTTTTTCTCACCATTCAAATGTAATGACATTAGCAATAAATTTAAAATCAAACATTGCACTTTTTCAATATTTAAAATTCTAAATTCCTATAAGGATAAATGCACTGTTAATAATCAGTTGAATTTAAATTTTAAAATTTTTTTGGTAATCTCCATTGCCTCAATGCTATTTGAAATGATTTATATAGTTTTAGTTTAAGAACAACAACATAAGAATAGGAAATGCAATGGACTCCAATAAGAAGTTTCCCCACCCTTCTCAAGCGCAATATGCTCAACCTAATTTTGAAGTTGCGATTGTTATTTATATTAATTCTTCCGCTAAAGTGTATTGTATATAATTGAGTCTAATACATGTATTTTTGTTTATTTAACATTTTCAAATATTATGTTTTCTCACCATTTAGATGTGAATGGCATTAACAATAAATTTAAAAATCAAAACATTGCGTTTTTCAATTTTTAAAATTCTAATTCCCATAGGGATAATGCACTGTTAATAATCTGTTGAATTTAAAATTTTAAATTTTTTTGGTTATCTCCTTTACCTCAATGCTATTTGAAATGATTTATAATGTTTTAGTCTAAAACAAACAACATAAGAAAAAAGGAAATGCAATGGACTCTAATAAGAAGTTTCCCCACCCCCCTCAAGGCGTAATATGCTCAAGCTAATATTGAAGTTTGCGATTGTAATTTAATTATTCTTCTACTAAAGTGTATTGTATATAATTGAGTCCAATACATGTATTTTTGTTTATTTAAACATTGTTCAAATATTATGTTTTCTCACCATTCAGATGTAATGGCATTAGCAATAAATTTAAAAATCAACAAACATTGCAATTTTTCAATTTTTGAATTCTAAATTCCTATAGGGATAAATGCACTGTTAAAATTAGTTGAATTTAAATTTTGCAATTTTTTTAGTTATCTCCTTTGCCTCAATGCTATTTGAAATGATTTATATAGTTTTAGTCTAAAAACATACAACATAAGACAATGGAAATGCAATGGACTCTAATAAGAAGTTTACCCACCCCTCTCAAGCGCAATATGTTCGACCTAACATTCAAACATGAGATTGCTATTTATAATATTCTTCCACTAAAGTGTATTTTATCCAATTGAGTCCAATACTTGTATTTTTGTGTATTTATCCTTTTCAAATATTATGTTTTCTCACAATTCAAATGTAATGGCATTAGCAATAAATTTAAAAATCGAAAACATTGCACTTTTTCAATTTTAGAATTCTAAATTCCTATAAGGATAAATGCATTGTTAATAATCTATTGAATTTAAATTTTGAAATTTTGTTTAATTATCTCCTTTGCCACAATGTTATTTGAAATGATTTATATAATTTTAGTCTAAAAATATACAACATAAGAAAAAGCAAATGCAAGGGACTCTAACAAGAAATTTGCCCACCCCCTCAAGTGCAATATGCTCGACTTAACATTGAAACTTGAGATTGCTATTTATAATATTCTTTCACTAAAGTGTACTTTATACAATTAAGTCCAATACTTGTGAAGTTCCCAACTTCACCCTAGGATCTACTAGTCTGTGATACTGAGGGAGGGTGAATTAGTATTACTCTCTTGAAAAACTCTAATCATTTAAGCCAAGGTACTCTACTTCTTAAATACTTTAGCTCTTGTCAATATGCGGGTGGGTGAACAACTTCAAAACTCTTCTCAGAATTGAATTCTTTCTCAGATTTAACTAAGGTAGATCTATTGTTACCTATTAATCATAATAGTCCCCAAAGTTACCTTTCATACACCATACTTATTAAACGGATTGGTTGTTCTTGATTAGGTCTTCTTTTAGGTTATGGGTTTGATGATTCTTTATCTTTGTTCACAACTCAATTCAAAACACAGAATGTAAATTCAAAACAAGGACACAAGAGATTTACGTGGTTCGGCCAATATGACCTACTCCACGGTGGTAGGGATTCTTCCTCTACCGAGACAATCCACTATACTTGAGAATACTAGTGTGGTATCTGCTATGATTACAATGTAGTTACAATGGATGTCTTAATCTTCTACTCCTTTCACTATTACAAATACAAAGCAATCACAATACAAAGAGTGTCACCGTGTTGTGCCTACCCTTCTTCTAACTTGTCTTGCCTCTGCTTTATTGAATAGGCTGCTTCACTGCTGCTTGGAAGATCACCAAAACACTCTCTAACCTCTCTTGAAGAAATCTGAAAATTTGTTGAGTTCTCTCTAAGCTTCACAGAATGTCTTCACTAGGTTGTCTTACACACACACACCTCCACACACAAGAGATAAGTCTTGGTTTATATATTGCCCTCTATGGAAACCCTAGTAGGATTTACTGTAGCTGCAGCAGACTTCCTTTCTGCTTTTTCTTTCTGCTGAAATCTCATCCTTTGAATGCTTGAATGAACGGACCAAGATTGTCCATGAATAGTTAAAAATGTACAGAAAAAACTACCCCTATAAGTGCCTATCTTTTGGAAATGCTAAGTTAAAATTCTGTAACCTTCCCTTCTTCCGGACTCCCTGTCTGTTCGTAACCCCGGAATTATTCCGCTCCTCAGGAATCACTCCGTAACCACGGAATTACTCCGTAACTACGGAATTGCTCCATAACCCTAGAATTGCTCCGTGACCTCGGACTTCACTGTTCATCCACTTCCGGAATTGCTCCGCTCCTACAGAATTACTCCGTACTTCCGGAATTTACTCCGTAACTCCGAAATCCACTGTTCATCTTGTGGAGTGGTCTTCTTATGGACCAATGTTATGGAATCTTCCTTCAAACTTGTCCTTCGGACGGTCTTATGGAATCTTCTTATGGAATCATCCTGTGGACCATCTTATGGACTCATCTTTCAAACTTCTCCTATGGACCACCTTACGGAATCTTCTTACGGACTCCTCCTGCGGACCATCTTACGGACACTTCCTCTGAACTTTTGCTCCTAAACTTAGTCTCAGGACAGGTTTATGGACTTGTAGATTTAACTTCTTATGAACTTATTATCCGTATACAACCCTGTCACATTGTCACACTAAGACTTAAGCAATGTTAAACTCCCTCTACAAGTAGATCACTTTACGAGGTTATTTGACATGCTAGTCTTATCCTGTAATTCTTGAGATATGAGCCACTTCTGTTTGCACACTTAAATCTGGTTGACAACAATTACAACCCATACAAGGTTGTGGGAACAACAATCTCCCCCTTTGTAATTGTTGGCAACACTCACAACAAAAGCCATTATGCAGCAGTCCTTCATAATCTTCTTAGAGTAATAATCCAGAAGCAAATGGATTACAACTCCCCCTAAATATGCACTCCCCCTTCCTTAACAGCTCCCTCTACACTGTTGCTTCTCTCCCCCTTTGCCAACCAATTACAAATTTGAAAAACCCGCAAAGTAAAGATGGAGGATTCACCTAAACTTCAGGCTTGAGGAGGCATTTGCACAAACAAACTCATTCTGTACTTTTCAAATAGCTCTGTGGACAGAGGTTTAGTTAGAATATCTGAGATTTGATCTTTAATGCTAATATACTCCAACTGAATTATGCCCTCTTCCACTTGATCCTTGATAAAGTGATACCGGATGTCAATATGCGTGCTCCTTGAATGTTGAATTGGATTCTTGCTGAGATCAATTGCACTTTGATTATCACAAAGTACACTTACTGGTAACTTCACTTCAACACCCAAATTTGCCAATTGTCTTTGCATCCATATTACTTGAGTACATGTTGTACAAGCAGCCATAGACTTAGCCTCAGCTATGCTCAAAGCAACACTATTTTGCTTTCTACTTAACCATGCAACACACTTTGAACCCAAGTAAAAGTTGCAGCCACTGGTTGATTTTTTGTCATCTGTACTTCCTACCCAATCTGCATCAGTGTATGCTTGTAGTTTTACAGAATTCATGGCAGGATACCACAAACCCATTTCCAATGTCCCTTTGAGGTATCTTAGGATTCTTTTCACTGCCAACACATAAGATTCCTTAGGATCAGCTTGGAATCTACTGGCAATGCACACAGCTTGCATGAGATCAGGCCTTGACGCTGTAAGGTACAGAAGGCTCCCTATCATCTTCCTATATTCTGTAGGACTTGTACTCCTTCCTTCCTGATTTTTTGTTAACTTGCAGCCCACTGTCATAGGGGTACTGACAGGTCTGCTATCCTTCATGCCAAACTTTTTCAGCATCTCTTTGGCATATTTTGTATGAGAAATAAAAATACCTTATTCACATTGTTTTATCTGTAATCCAAGAAAGTAAGTCATTTCTCTAATCAATGACATCTTGTGTATTTAACATTTTCAAATATTATGTTCTCTCACAATTCAAATGTAATGGCATTAGCAATAAATTTAAAAATCAAAACATTGCACTTTTTCAATTTTTAGAATTCTAAATTCCTATAAGGATAAATGCACTGTTAATAATCAGTTGAATTTAAATTTTGAAATTTTTTTAGTTATCTCCATTGTCTCAATGCTATTTGAAATGATTAATATGGTTTTAGTCTAAAAACATACAACATAAGAAAAAGGAAATGCAATAGACTCCAATAAGAAGTTTCCCCACTCCCCTCAAGTGCAATATGCACAACCTAATATTTAAGTTTGCGATTGCTATTTATATTATTTTTCCACTAAAGTGTATTGTATATAATTGAGTCCAATACTTCAATTTTTGTTTATTTAACATTTTTCAAATATTATGTTTTCTCACCATTCAAATGTAATGGCATTAGTAATAAATTTAAAAATCAAAACATTGCACTTTTTCAATTTTTAGAATTCTAAATTCCTATAGAGATAAATGCACTACTAATAATCAGTTGAATTTAAATTTTGAAAATCTTTTAATTATCTCCTTTGCCACAATGTTATTTGAAATGATTCATATAATTTTAGT
Organism: Bruguiera gymnorhiza; assembly: GCA_020883675.1. Classification (NCBI taxonomy): domain Eukaryota; kingdom Viridiplantae; phylum Streptophyta; class Magnoliopsida; order Malpighiales; family Rhizophoraceae; genus Bruguiera; species Bruguiera gymnorhiza. The sequence continues at coordinate 64,643 of JAIRCJ010000397.1, forward strand.
CTACAAATATAGAACATAAGAAAAAGCAAATGTAAGGAACTCTAATAAGAAGTTTGCCCAGCCCCTTCAAGCACAATATGCTCAACCTAACATTGAAACTTGCAATTGCTATTTATAATTTTCTTCCACTAAAGTGTAATATATACAATTGAGTCCAATACTTGTATTTTTGTTTATTTAACATTTTCAAATATTATATTTTCTCCCCATTCAAATGTAATGGCATTAGCAATAAATTTAAAAATCAAAACATTGCAATTTTTCAATTTCTAGAATTCTAAATTCCTATAGGGATAAATGCACTCTTAATAATCAATTGAATTTAAATTTTGAAAATTTTTTAATTATCTCTTTGCCACAATGTTATTTGAAATGATTTATACAATTTTAGTCTACAAATATACAACATAAGAAAAAGCAAATGCAAGGGACTCTAATAAGAAGTTTGCCCACCCCTCTCAAGCGCAATATGCTCTACTTAACATTCAAACTTCGGATTGTTATTTATAATATATTTCCACTAAAGTGTATTTTATCCAATTGAGTCCAATACTTATATTTTTGTGTATTTAACATTTTCAAATATTATGTTTTCTCGCAATTCGAATGTAATGGCATTATTAATAAATTTAAAAATCAAAATATTGCACTTTTTCAATTTTAGAATTCTAAATTCCTATAGGGATAAATGCACTGTTAATAATCAGTTGAATTTAAATTTTAAAAATTTTTTAATTATCTTTTTTGCCACAATGCTATTTGAAATGATTTATATAATTTTAGTCTACAAATATACAAATAAGAAAAAACAAATGCAAGGGAATCTAATAAGAAGTTTGCCCAGCCCCCTCAAGCACAATATGTTCAACCTAACATTAAAACTTGGGATTGCTATTTATAATATTATTCCACTAAAGTGTATTTTATCCAATTGAGTCCAATACTTGTATTTTTGTGTATTTAACCTTTTCAAATATTATGTTTTCTTACAACTCAAATGTAATGGCATTAGTAATAAATTTAAAAGTCAAAACATTGCACTTTTTCAATTTTAGAATTCTAAAATCCTATAAGGATAAATGCACTGTTAATAATCAATTGAATTTAAATTTTGAAATTTTTTAGTAATCCCTATTGCCTCAATGCTATTTGAAATGATTTTTATAGTTTTAGTCTAAGAACATACAACATAAGAAAATGGAAATGTAATGGACTCTAATAAGAAGTTTCCCCACCACCCTCAAGCACAATATGCTCGACCTAACACTAAAACTTGGGATTGCTATTTATAATTTTCTTCCACTTAAGTGTAATTTATACAACTGAGTCCAATACTTGTATTTTTGTGTATCTAACATTTTCAAATATTATATTTTTCTCACCATTCAAATATAAGGGTATTAGAAATAAATTTAAATATCAAAATATTGCACTTTTTCAATTTTTAGAATTCTAAATTCCTATAGGGATAAAGGTACTGTAAATAATCAGTTGAATTTAAGTTTTGAAATTTTTTTAATTATCTGCTTTGCCACAATACAATTTGAAATGATTTATATAATTTTAGTCTAAAAATATGCAACATAAGAAAAAGCAAACGCAAGAGACTCTAATAAGAAGTTTGCCCACCCCCCTCAAGTGCAATATGCTTGACCTAATATTGAAACTTGGGATTGTTATTTATAATTTTCTCCCACTAAAGTGTAATATATACAATTGAGTCCAATACTTGTATTTTTGTGTATTTATAGTTTTAGTCTAAAAACATACAAGATAAGAAAAAGGAAATGCAATGGACTATAATAAGAAGTTTGCCCAGCCCCCTTAAGCACAATATGCTCAACCTAGTATTGAAACTTGCGATTGCTATTTATATTATTCTTCCACTAAAGTGTATTCTCTACAATTGAGTACAATATATGTATTTTTGTTTATTTAATATTTTCAAATATTATGTTTTTCTCACCATTCAAATGCAATGACATTAGCAATGAATTTTAAAATGTAAACATTGCACTTTTTCAATTTTTAGAATTCTAAATTCCTATAGAGATTAATGCACTGTTAATAAAGAGTTGAATTGAAAATTTGAAATTTTTTTAATCAACTCCTTTGCCACAATACTTTTTGAAATGATTTATATAATTTAAGTCTAAAAATATACAACATAAAAAAAAGCAAATGCAAGGGACTCTAATAAGAAGTTTGCCCAACCCCTTCAAGCACAATATGCTCGACCTAATATTGAAGCTTACGATTGCTATTTATATTATTCTTCCCTTAAATTGTATTGCATACAATTGAGTCCAATACATGTATTTTTGTTTATTATACATTTTCAAATATTATGTTTTTCTCACCATTCAAATGTAATGACATTAGTAATAAATTTTAAAATCAAAACATTGCACTTTTTCAATTTTTAGAATTCTAAATTCTTATAGGGATAAATGCACTGTTAATAAACAGTTGAATTTAAATTTTGAGATTATTTTCATTATCTCCTTTGCTACAATGCTATTTGAAATGATTTATATAATTTTAGTCCAATAATATGCAACATAAGAAAAAGCAAATACAAGGGACTCTAATAAGAAATTTGCCCACCCCGATCAAGCGCAATATGCTCGACCTAATATTGAAGCTTGCAATTCCTATTTATATTATTCTTCCACTAAATTGTGTTGCATACAATTGAGTCTAATACATGTATTTTTGTGTATTTAACATTTTCAAATATTATGTTTTTCTCACCATTCAAATGTAATGACATTAGCAATAAATTTTAAAATAAAAACATTGCACTTTTTCAATTTTTAGAATTCTAAATTGCTATAGGGATAAATGCACTGTTAATAATCAGTTGAATTTCAATTTTGAAATTTTTTTAGTAATCTCCATTGCCTCAATGGTTTTTGAAGTGATTTATGTAGTTTTGGCCTAAGAACATACAACATAAGAAAAAGGAAATGCAATGGACTCTAATAAAAAGCTTCCCACCCCCCTCAAGCGCAATATGCTCAACCCAATATTGAAGTTTACGATTGCTATTTATATTATTCTTCCACTAAAGTGTATTGTATATAATTGAGTCCAATACTTGTATTTTTGTTTATTTAACATTTTCAAATATTATGTTTTCTCACCATTAAAATGTAATTGCATTAGCAATAAATTTGAAAATCAAAACATTACACTTTTTCAATTTTTAGAATTCTCAATTTCTATAGGGTAAATGCACTGTTGATAATCAGTTAAATTTAAATTTTGAATTTTTTTTAATTATTTGCTTTGTCACAAAGTTATTTGAAATGATTTATATAATTTTAGTCTAAAAATATACAACATAAGAAAAAGCAAACGCAAGGAACTCTAATAAGAAGTTTGCCTATCCCACTCAAACGCAATATGCTCAACCTAACATTGAAACTTGGGATTGCTATTTATAATTTTCTTCCACTAAAGTGTAATATATACAATTGAGTCCAATACTTGTATTTTTGTGTATTTACCATTTTCAAATATTATGTTTTCTCACCATTAAAATGTAATGACTTTAGCAATAAATTTAAAAATCAAAACCTTGCACTTTTACAATTTTTAGAATTCTAAATTCCTATAGGGATAAATTCACTATTAATAACCAGTTGAATTTAAATTTTGAAATTTTTTTAGTAATCTCCATTACCTCAATGTTATTTCAAGTGATTTATATAGTTTTAGCCTAAGAACATACAACATAAGAAAAAGGAAATGCAATGGCTCTAATAAGATGCTTCCCCACCCCCCTCAAGAGCAATATGCTCAAGCCAATATTGAAGTTTGCGATTACTATTTATACTATTCTTCCACTAAAGTGTATTGTATATAATTGAGTCCAATACTTGCTTTTTTGTTCATTTAAGATTTACAAATATTATGTTTTCTCACCATTAAAATGTAATGGCTTTAGCAATAAAATTAAAAATCAAAACATTGCACTTTTTCAATTTTTAGAATTCTAAATTCTTATAGGGATAAATGCACTGTTAATAATCTGTTGAATCTAAATTTTGATATTTTTTTAGTAATCTCTATTGCCTCAATGCTATTTGAAATGATTTATATAGTTTTAGTCGAAGAACATTCAACGTAAAAGAAAGGAAATGCAATGGAGTCTAATAGGAAATTTCCCCATCCCCTTCAAGCGCAATATGCTCGACCTAATATTGAAACTTGCGATTGCTATTTATATTATTCTTCCACTAAATTGTATTGCTTACAATTGAGTCCAATACATGTATTTTTGTGTATTTAATATTTTCAAATATTATTTTTTTCTCCCCATTCAAATGTACTGACATTAGTAATAAATTTAAAAATCAAAACATTGCACTTTTTAATTTTTAGAATTCTAAATTCTTATAGGGATAAATGCACTTTAATAATCTGTTGAATTTAAATTTTGATATTTTTTTAGTAATCTCTATTGCCTCAATACTATTTGAAATGATTTATATAGTTTTAGTCGAAGAACATTCAACGTAAAAGAAAGGAAATGCAATGGAGTCTAATAGGAAATTTCCCCACCCCCTTCAAGCGCAATATGCTCGACCTAATATTGAAACTTGCGATTGCTATTTATATTATTCTTCCACTAAATTGTATTGCATACAATTGAGTCCAATACATGTATTTTTGTGTATTTAATATTTTCAAATATTATTTTTTCTCCCCATTCAAATGTAATGACATTAGTAATAAATTTAAAAATCAAAACATTGCACTTTTTCAATTTTTAGAATTCTAAATTCTTATAGGGATAAATGCACTGTTAATAATCTGTTGAATTTAAATTTTGATATTTTTTTAGTAATCTCTATTGCCTCAATGCTATTTGAAATGATTTATATAGTTTTAGTCGAAGAACATTCAATGTAAAAAAAAAAGGAAATGCAATGGAGTCTAATAAGAAATTTCCCCACCCCCTCAAGTGGCAAATATGCTATGTATTGTAATATAATTGAGCACAATACTTGTATTTTTGTTTATTTAACATTTTCAAATATTATGTTTTCTCACCATTAAAATGTAATGGCATTAGTAATAAATTTAAAAATCAAAACATTGCACTTTGTCAATTTTTAGATTCTATATTCCTATAGGGATAAATGCACTATTAATAATCAGTTAAATTTAAATTTTGAAATTTTTTTAGTAATCCCCATTGCCTCAATGCTATTTGAAATGATTTTTATAGTTTTAGTCTAAGAACAGTACAACATAAGAAAAGGAAATGCAATGGACTCTAATAAGAAGTTTCCCCACCACCTCAAGCGCAATATGCTCGAGCCTAACACTGAAACTTGGGATTGCTATTTATAATTTTCTTCCACTAAAGTGTAATTTATAACAACTGAGTCCATACTTGTATTTTTGTGTATCTAACATTTTTCAAAATATTATATTTTTTCACCATTCAATGTAAGGGCATTAGCAATAATTTTAAAAATCAAAACATTGCACATTTTCAATTTTTTAGAATTCTAAATTCTTATAGGGATTAATGTATTGTTAATAATTAGTTGATTTAAATTTTGAATTTTTTTTAAAATATCTCCTTTGCCACAATGCTATTTGAAATTATTTATATAATTTTAGTCCAAAAATATACAACATAAGAAAAAGCAAATGCAAGAGACTCTAATAAGAACTTTGCCCACCCCACTCAAGTGCAATATGCTCAACCAAACATTGAAACTTGGATTGCTATTTATAATTTTCTTCCACAAAAGTGTAATTTAAACAATTGAGTCCAATACTTGCATTTTTGTGTATCTAACATTTTCAAATATTATATTTTTTCTCACCATTCAAATGTAATGGCATTAGTAATAAATTTAAAATTCAAAACATTGCACTTTTTCAGTTTT
>JAIRCJ010000382.1:0-58007 GCA_020883675.1 Bruguiera gymnorhiza
TTTAAGAAGGATGTGGATGTCACACTTCAGAAAAAGAAAGGAATTGAGAGTGATAAGTTGAGTTGAAACTCCACAAGAAGAGGTACTTCTTGATAAGTTCTTTAGTTCTCAAAGGAATTGATTGGAGGAACCTTTACTTTTTTGTTTCTTTCAAAGTTGTCTGATGTTCTAGAGCTTACAAGAAGGTGGCTATTTATAGGCTAGATAGCGCAATCCTTAAAAGGCATAAATTCCTATTTAGGACAAATCCTTATTTAAAGGAACTCTTATCTAGGACAAACTCTTACACAAAAACTTTCACTTTTTATAACAATCACTTATTTTAGGATAAACTCCTATTTAAGAGTGAATGGCATAATTACTTAGTCTTGGCCCTTAATACTCCAAACGTATTAATAAGGCCTTGACTCTCTTTCGAGCCTTTGAAGTTGCCACTATATGTAACTTTGGTTTGACCTATACCGATTGTCCTCATAGTAGGCCCAATTTCAGTGCCTTCTTTTCATCTTTTTGGCATCTAGCTCATGTTATTGGGCCTTCTAAGAACATGCAATGGACTTCTTGCATCCTTTGAAGTCTTCCATGCATCATCTCTAAGCTTCTCATCAAGTTCAAAAACAAGAAAACAACAAATAAAACCTTTTATTGGAGAACTTAAAGTTTGAAATTAATCAATTAAAAATTAAGATAAAAGGATTAAAAAGGGTATTAGTACTAGAATCAATAACTGCAAAGGATGAAGATCCTCCTGATACTCCAAGTACTCCTTTAAAAGAAGAATTAAGTATCCTCTAATACGTCAATTTAATTGATAAAGTTAATTACCCATAAGTGGCATACTCATATTACTATAATAGTTAATAAAGTGTATATCTTTTTTTCTATAACCTTAGTAGATCAGGTGCTAATATGAATTGTATTAATAAAGCGATAGTTCTTTTGAAATGCTTTTCAAAACAACAAAAGTATTAAACACTACTGATAAAAGCAAACTTGTTATTAAGTATAAATTATCTTAAGCTACTATATGTAACTAGGGAATTTGTATTGAAATTCCATTCTTATTAGTTTAAAACTTGTCATAGGACATTATTTTAGGAAATCTTTTTTTGAACATACTATATCTTATTAATGAGATTAATGATAAAGGAATTTGCTTAGAAATAGATGGAAAGCTTATTAGCTATAAGTTTACCTCTACTCCTAAATATGGGGAGATAGATTTACTTCAAAAGATAATAAAAAGAAAAGAGAGTTATTTGATCTCTTTTAAATGAAGTAAAGAATAAACATTTACATGAGAAAATTGATACTCTTGTAATTCAAGTCAAGACACAAGAAATACAAAAAAGGTTAGAAATAATAGTTTGCATAAAAATTCTTACAACTTTTTAGAATATGAAAAAAACATGTGGTAGAATTATCATATGAAGCAACTTTTAATAAAAGCCAAATTCTTATTAAGACCCAACCCATTGCTATAGGGCCAAGGTATTTAGAAATCTATAAAAAGAAAATAAATGATCTTTTAAAGAAAAGGTTTATTAGAAAAAGTAACAGCCCATAGAGTTGCTTGGAATTTTATGTTGAAAATGTTATAGAATTGGAATAAGGAGTTCCAAGATTACTTATTAACTACAAATTGTTCAATAAGTCATTGAGATGGATTGGGTATCATATACCTAATACAAAATATTTGCTTAATAGACTTCATAAAACCCAAGTATTTTCAAAATTTTTTATGAAATCTGGTTACTGGCAAATCCAAATTCATGAAAAAGATAAGTGTAAAACAACATTTACAATACCATTTGAACATTATGAATGGAATGTAAGGCCTTTTAAGTTAAACAATGCACTCTCTGAATTTCAAAAAATTATGAATGAAATATTTAATACTTATGCAACATTTACTATTGTTTATATTGATAATATGTTAGCATTTTCTAACACAATAGAAAAAATTTTGAGCATTTAAACCTATTTTAAAGGTTATTGAAAATGTTGAATTAGCCATATCAATTAGAAAGATGAAGTTATTCCAAACCGAGGTCAAATTCCTTAGTCACTTCATTGAAAATTGTACTACTATTCCTATTGACTAAGCAATCAAATTTGCCTTTAAATTTGCCTTTAAATTTCCTAATGAAATTGGAGAAAAAAAAATTGCAAAGGTTTTAGGATGTTTGAATTATATTTTAGAATTTTATAAAAAAAATAGCTTATGATGCTAAGCCTTTATTTGAAAGATTACAAAAAAAAAAATCCCCTTGAGTGGATGGATGAACATACTAAGGTAGTTAAAAAGGTAAAATTAAAAAAAAAAAAGAACTATTATATTTAACTCTTCCTCATCTTAATGCTTTTAAAATAGTTAAACTAATACATTAAATAAGGATTATGGAGGAATCCTTAAGCAAAAGATTAATTTAAAAGAATAGCTCTTTCAATACACTATAATAGTATAAAAAGGAGCTAGAGTTAATTAGCCTATTATTAAAAAAGAAATCTTAACTATCATGCTATGTATTCAAAAATTTGAAATTGATTTGTTAAATTAGAAATTCCTTTTAAGAATTGATTGTAAGGCAGCAAAAGATGTCCTTATTAAAGATGATAAAAATATTGTCTCTAAACAAATCTTTGATAGATGGCAAGGAATATTTTCTGTGTTTGATTTCAATATTAAGTTTATTAAAGAAAATTCCAATTCTTTGTTAGATTTCCTAACTCGTGAATTTTTGCAAGGAACTAAGAAATGAGTAAAAGGCCTCTCCTATAGAGGCTCTAATCCCTAACAAAGTTGATTAATTCACCAACTAAAGTTGTGAGATAAAAGGAAGTTGATAAACTTTGTAATGGATCTAATTAATAGATATATATATATATATATATATATATATATATATACACACACACAAACACACACACATAAGGATAATAAGGCAATTAAGAAAATAAAATTGAAAACAAAAAAATTGTTATATTTAACTCTTTCTCATCCTAATACTTTTAAAATAATTAAAACTGATGCATTAGATAAAGGTTATGGAGGAATCCTTAAGGAAAAGATTAACTTAAAAGAACAGTTCCTTTAATTCACTTGAAAAGTATGAAAAGGAGCTAGAGATAATTACTTTACTATTAAAAAAGAAATCTTAAATGTCATGCTATGTATTTAAAAATTTGAAATTGATATGTTAATTAGAAATTCCTTTTAAGAATTGACTATAAAGCAGCAAAAGATATCCTTACTAAAGATGTTAAAAACATTGCCTCCAAACAAGTCTTTGCTCTATAGAGGAATACTTTTTATATTTGATTTTGATATTAAGTTTATTAAATGAAATTTTAATTCTTTGCTAGATTTCTTAACTTGTGAATTTTTGTAAGGAATTAAGAAATAAGTAAAAGGCCTCTTATACAAAAGCCCCAATTCCTTGTAAAGCCAATTAATTCACTAACTAAAAATGCAAGAGAAAAGGAAGTTGATAAACTTCATAATGGATCTAATAAAATTAAAATAAAAGAATTGTCATGTTTAACTCTTTCTCATCCAATTGCTTTTAAAATAATTGCAACTAATCCATCAAATAAAAGTTAAGGAGGAATCTTTAAGCAAAGGATTAACTCAAAAGAACAACTCATTCAATTCACTTTAAAAGTATAGAAAGATGTAAAGTTTAATTATTGTACTATTAAAAAGAACTTTTAGTATCACACTATGTATTAAAAAATTTGAAAGTGGCCTCTTAAATAAAAATTCCTTTTAAGAATTAACTATAAGGCAAAAAAAGATGTCCTCACTAAAAATGTTAAAAACATCACTTCCAAACAAATCTTTACTAAATGACAAGGAATATGTTTTGTGTTTGATTTTGATATTGAGTTTCTTAAAGAAAATTCTAATTCTTTGTTAGATATCCTAACTTGTGAATTTTCGTCGGGAACTAAGAAATGAGTAAAAGGCCTCTTATATGAGGGCCCTAATCCTCAACAAAATCAATTAATTCACTGGCTAATGATGTGAATCAACTAATGGTGTGAGAGAAAAGGAAGTTGATAAACTTTATAATGATGCTTATGAGCGAGCTTTGGATAAATCCATTACATATCCTTTAATTTCTAAGCACATGGATTTTTGATGTGCTATTGAAAATAATTATGTCCATCTCAAACATAATAAGGATTTCTTGTATTATTAGCAAATAATTCATAAAATAGGCTTGGTGGCTATTGAACACATAGAGAGAGGATCTGGTTATGGTTTCAAAGAATGGGGCTATGCCAAATTCAAGGTAAAGAAAATTCTTTATCCAGAGGATTAATAGGCAAATCTCTTTGGCTACCGAAAACTAAAAGAATGGTGGAAGGTTGAAACTTACAATTACTTAGATTATATCAAAGCATGGGAAAAAGCCTTATTATATGAAATAAGCAGAGAAAATTTAGTTGGTTCATTCAAATACATCTTTTGAATGACCTAAAAAGATTTCCAAATTAGTTTAAAACTTGGTTTTTTAAGTGGGGTTTACATCATTTAACTCTACCCCATAAAATTTTAATCTGGATTTCGTTCTGATACAAACATTTTTTGCATTTTATCTATATAATCTTTAGTCTCTAATTTTCTTCTATAATTTCTTCCACTTTTCCTAATCACACTGATATAAAAGAAGATAATAAAGAAAGAGCAAAATACTTATAGAAATAAAATTTTCATTAACCACCGAAAGTCATTACAAACTTATATTACAAAGAGAGGAGGAAAGAGAGATATTACAAAAGAGAGAAAGAAACAAATTGGACTCCATCTCTCTTTGCCTATAAGAGGTCAATTTATACATAGAAAAAGGTGATAACCATAATGGGAGGAATCTACTTTTTCAAAGTAGAATGCTCCATTATTTTCCATTGCCCTCCACTTTTGCTGAAGTAGGTTTATTAAAGCTGACCCATAACATCTTATCCATTGAAAGTTGCTTGTTTATTTCTCTTTACAACTTACATAGATCCTAGGAATCTTGCATAATAGCATAATTGAGGTGCTTCTAATTACTCTCAGCTTAGTTGACTTAGGTGTCTTCATCTAGTTAAAGTAGAGCAACCATCATTTCTAATAACCTTTCTTTTGATACAAACTTCATTAAAGTTTTCAATATCTTTTTGGGATTAGTAGGAGTGGGCTTTAGTGGTGGAGCCTTAGGCCCATTTATACAAATGACTCTTTTTCTTATGCAGACTCTATCATAAAAAAAAATCAAAGTGTCTATGCTTACTTGGAGAAAAGCAAATATTGATAAAAGCCACCTTTGCCTAAGGGAATTCAATGGATTCCAAGTGCAAAAGGGGTATGAACACACTTGTTGCAATGAATATAATGTTTAATTTGGGAATAAAAATTATTTTCAAGATCATTTTATTTGAATGAGTTGTTACAATGAAAGCTAGAGCCTTGCTAGGAAATGGAGCATTTCACTTTGAAAAAGTAGATTCCTCCCATTATGGTTGTCACCTTTTTCTATGTATAAATGGACCTCTCATAGGTAAAGAGAGGTAAAGTCCAATTTGCTTCTTTCTTTCCTTTGTAATATCTCTCTTTGCTCCTCCCCTCTTTGTAACATAAGCCTGTAATGACTTTCGGTGTTTAATGAAAGTATTATTTCTATAAGTATTATGCTCTTTTTTTTTATTGTCTTCTTTTATATCAATGTGTTTAAATTAATTTCTATAACCCTACATACCCACACACGACAAATATGGGTATAAAGGCAACGTGACTTGGGGTTTCAATTAGACATGGACAACCTTACACCCTTTGAACTATTTACAAGATCATCATTCCTCTAAGTTCATGGCTATGATACCATTTCTAACTTGTTAGTGCAGGATCATGCACACAAATAAATATATATGTACATAAGGATATATAGAAATTAATTTAAACACACTAATATAAAAGAAAACAATAAAGGAAAGAAGAGAATACTTATAAAAATAAAACTTTCATTGAACATTGAAAGTTGTTACAAGCTTATGTTACAAAGAGTGGAGGAGGAAAGAGAGATATTATAAAGGAAAGAAAGAAGCAATTAGACTCTACCTCTTTTCACCAATGAGAGGTCTATTTATACATAGAAAAAGGTAATAACCATAATGAGAGGAATCTACTTTTTCAAAGTGGAATGCTCTATTATTTTCCATTGTCCTCCACTTTTGCCAAAGTAGTTTTATTAAAGCTAACCCATAACATCTTATCCACTGAAAGTTACTTGTTTTTTTCTCTTTATAACTTATATGGATCGTAGGAATTTTGCATAATATCATCATTTAGGTGCTTCTAGTTGCTCTCAGCTCGGTCGACTTAGGTGTCTTCATTTAGTTAGAGTAGAGTAATCATCATTTCTAATAACATTTCTTTTGACACAAACTTCATCTAAGTTTTTAATATCTTTTTGGGATTAGTGGGAGTGGGCTTTGGCAGTGGAGCGTTTCATCCATTTATACAAATGACTCCTTTTCCTATGTAGGCTCCATTATAGAAAAAAGTCAAAGTGTTTATGCTTACTTGGAGAAAAGCAAATAATGATTAAGGACACCTTTGCTTAAGGGAATTTAATGGATTCCAAGTACAAAAGGGGTATGAACACACTTGTTGCAATGAATATAATGTTGGTTCTAGGAATAAAAGTTATTTTCAACATCATTTTGTTTAAATGAGTTGTTCAATGAAAGCTAGAGCCTTGCAATGAATATAATGTTTGTTCTGGGAATAAAAGTTATTTTTAGGATCATTTTTCTTGAATAAGTTGTTACAATGAAAGCTAGAGCTTTACTAGGAAATGGAGCATTCCATTTTAAAAAAGTAGATTCCTCCCATTATGGTTGTCACCTTTTTCTATGTATAAATGGACCTCTCATAGGTGAAAAGAGGTAAATTCCAATTTGCTCCTTTCTCTCCTTTATAATATCTCTCTTTGCTCCTCCCTTCTTTGTAACATAAGCTTGTAATGACTTTTGGTGTTTAATTTATTTCTATAAGTATTTTGCTCTTTTCTTTATTGTCTTCTTTTATATCAATGTATTCAAATTAATTTCTATAACCCTATCCATACACGACAAATCTAGGTACAAAAGGCAACGTGACTTGGGGTTTCAATATTGAGACACAGACAGCCCTAAACCCTTTAAACTATTTAGAAGATCAACATTCCTCTAAGTTCATAGCTATGATACCATTCCTATCTTGGCAGCATAAGATCATGCACACAGATAAATATATATATATATACACATATAAGGATATCATAAGAAGCTTGTAGATGATGCATAGAAGGTTTCAAAGGATGCAAGAGGTCCATTGCACATTCTAGAAGGTCTAATAACACAAGTTAGAGCCAAAAAAAAATGAAAGAATCACTAAATGGGTTGATTGAGGACATTCAGGCCAAACAAGCTACAAATGGTGCGAATTCAAGTTTGAAAGAGAGTGAAGGCCTTATTAATATGATTAGAGTACTTAATGGGCTAGGACTAGGTAATAGCATTCACTCTTAAATAGGAGTTTACACTAAATAAGTGATTGTTATAAAATTGGAAGTTTTCTTTACAAGAATTTGACCTAGATAAGAGTTTGTCCTAAATAAGGATTTGTCTTAAATAGGAATTTATGTCTTTTTAAGAATGCTATCTTAGCCTACAAATAGGCACCTCCTTGTAAGCTCTGGAAAATTAGACAATTTGAGAGAAATAAAAAGTGAGAGTTTTCTCCTTCAGTTCTTTCAAAACGAAAGAACTTATCAAGAAATACCTCTTTTTATGGCGTTCAACTCAACTTATCACTCCCTATTCCTTTCTTTTTTGGAATGTGGCATCCATATCATTCTTAAATACCTTAGGTTTGAGTTCTTTGGATGTTGGGTCTAGGGTTTGTGTTATTAAAGTCCGATTTAGCTTTCCTGGATATTCTTTGATTCCTTGCATGTGTTAGGTCCCTAAGTCACATCTTTTTAGGGTTTTTCACATCAATTGGTATCAAAACTTGGCTCTAAATCAGGTTAGATTAATTAATTCTTCAATGTGTTGCCTTATGATTTATTTATTTCAATTTAGTTTGTCTATTAATTGCATTACCATTCAAATGTACTAATTTGTCTGTTTGCAATCCTTCTTACTTTGCTCATATGTTTGAGATCATAACTATCAAAACATGTTATTTTCAATTCCATTTACCATCTTTACGTATTCCACCATTGTTTTAAGTTGAGCCAAAAAAAAAAAAAAGGAGGAACAAAAAAAAAAAGAGGAACAAAAAGAAAAGACATCAAATTCAAGTTATTAATAAAATTTAAACAGTTTGGTTATATTGGTTGCAATAATAATATAGATTCTGCCATTTATTTTCTTGTTATATCATCCAAGTTTGTCCTCTAGGTTTAACTTTATATCTTGTTTTATATCAGTCTAGTTCATTAAATTCATTTGTCTTGATATCCTTTTTCATTTTTCTTTAATTCCTTGTTCTCTAATTAGTTCAATTCTACCCCATTCACTTTATTATGTTCTACAACAATCCTTTTGGTTTAGCTTATTTAGTTCTTTAAAGAGCTAAAAGGGGAAATTTGAGTGGTAAAAGGCAAGAGTGCAAGTTCCTATTTAAAAAAAAAAAAGTTATAAAAAGTGTAAACACAAGGGAGTGTGACACCTTTTCTTTTAAGTGAAACACGTGAGGGAGTGTTCTGTGAGGTATCCTAATCATTTTGTACAATGTAATACTATGACTTTCATAGACAAAGGTGCAACTTAAGAGGGAGTTAGTGATGTATCCTTCTTGATCAAAGCTATGCAACAACAATTTGAGTGCATGAATAATAAATTTGATGATATGAGGGAGAGGGTGGAGGAGTAAGCAAATACAATAGTAGAGTTGCAAAGGAGGCATGGGGACTATGAGGTTTCTAATGCAAAAAGGCAATTAAGATGAGCCTATGACAATAAAGATGATGTTGAAGATGATAAATTTGACAATCGAGCTATCAGGGTTAAAATTGCCAATAATAAAAGGGATTGGAGAGATTTTGGGAGGTAAGGCACTTATGATTGTGATTTGGGTAGCATCAAAATGACAATTCCTTTGTTCCAAGGTAAGAATGATCTTGATATGTACCTATAATGGGAGAAGAAGGTAAAGCTTGTCACTGTTGAATTTATTGATTATGCTATTATTTAGTGGTATCAACTTATTTTGACTAAGAAAAGGAATCATGAGTGACCTATTGATACATAGGAGGAAATAAAGGATATCATGAGGAGGAGGTTCATCCCTAATCACTATTACAAGGATTTGTACCAAAGGCTGCAAGGGCTTACTTAGGGCACCAAAAGTGTGGTGAACTATCACAAAGAAATGGAAATTGCCATGGTTAGGGCGAATGTTGAAGAAGATAGAAAGGCAACCAAAAGGGTTCCACATAGTTTGGGCAGAATTTGGGTTCTACCTCATCTTGGAAGCCAAATTGGAGTAAAAGGGATGAGAAGGCCGATTACAAGTCCAAAGCTGAGCTATCCAAGAGCAAGAATGTGGGATTTAGCAAGGATGTAGGTAATTCTAATCCCCAATCAGGTAGAAATAGAGATGTTAAATGTATTAAGTGTTTAGGAAGCATTCACATTGCATCTCAATGTCTAAATAAGCATGCAATGATCTTAAGAGGTAACGGTGATGTTAAAACTACAAGTGAGTTAAATGATGATTCTGTGTCATCATCAGAGTGTGAAAGTGACGGAGTGGAGTATTTCGTTAATGGAGTAGCTCTCATCACAAGGTGAGCATTGCATATGCAAGTGAAGGAAGAAAATGAAGTGCAACGAGATAACATATTTCATATGAGGTGACTTATCAAAGATAAGGTATGTAGTATGATTATTGATGGTGGGAGTTGCACTAATGTGGCTAGCACAATTATGGTTGAAAAGCTGAATTTACCTTCCTATAGAAAATGACACAAGCACTTGATTATTTATCCTAACTTTACCACTCTCATTTAACCATTGAAGCTTATATGACCTAGGATTGGTATAGTTCCCCTGTTCATACTAACATGTAGAAATTTATACTTCTATTAGTATGAGCTAATAAGCTTATGTGATAACAGAAAAAAATCATTATAACCCTAAGCTAATAACCACTCTCATTCAACCATTGAACCTTATATGACGCTTATGAGCGTGCATTGGATAAATCCATCACATATCCTTTGATCCCAAAGCATATAGATTTTCGATGTACTATAGAAAATAATTATGCTCAACTCAAGCCTAATGAGGTTGCAAAGTTTATCTTAAAGATGATATGTTTCCACAAAATAATATGATAGATTGTCTGTATTATCAATAAATATTTCATGAAATAGGCTTGGTGGTTATTGAACCATGGGATAACCTAAAAAAACAAATAAAATAAACAAACATGCTATCATACACTTGAAATATGCACAATATTATATAAAGAAGATTTATTTTATCTATTCACCCTCCTGCACTTAATTTAAATATTAGAGTTGAAGACAAAGAAATGATAGCCTCTCCTTATGAGGAAGTGCCCTCCACAAATGCTAAAATTTTACAACCAGGAAGTAGTTTTGGCTCTAATCCATCTTAATGCCTTATTTAAAGGCTTATAATTAATAACTAATCTAACATGTTAGACTACCAACAAATCTCTTAGGATAACCTAAATGATAGCCAGATACCTCACCCCTTAGGTTTGGTTATGACACCCTTTACATGCAACACACAAACATAGCTCAAATGAACATAAATGAACAAATAAATAAAATAAACAAGCACGTTAACATACACCTGAAATATGCACAATATTATATAAAGAAGAGATCTGAAACTTACAAGAATAAGCTTTCATTTAATATTAAACATCATTACAAACTTAAAGAAAGAAAATTTTACAAGCTAGAGAAAGGAAGAGAGAATTCTAATTTGGTCTAAACTAAGCTTGACTATCCCTGCACTTAGCCTCTCTTATTTATATATATAGAAAAGGCAACAATCGACACTAGCTGGACACATTATTGTCGTAGAAGGAATCTTCTTTTTAGTAAATGCTCTATTATTACTTCCTTCACATTTCATCTAATGCTTTTACTTTATTAAAGCTATCTTGGTCCACCTTTATTAAAGTGGTCTTCCATCGACAATTGTCTTTTTACGCATATAGGTCCTAGGAATCTTGCATCATATCTTCATGATTAAGGGGTCTTTGGCTACTTTCAACTTGATCTATTTGTGAGTCTTCAAATGAGTGGAGCAAGTTGGCCATCATTTCCAATAACCTCTTTTTTGACACAAACTCCATTAAAGTCTTTAGTATCTCTTTGGGTGTGGTTGGAGTTAGCTTCGATGGTGGAGCCTTGGATCTGTTGATGCAGACAACTCCTTTTGCAATGTAGACTCCATCACTGAAAAAATCAAACTTTTCCCACCAACAGAAACTAATCCTTCTAGCCAACCATGGAACATGTTTAATGTCCACATCTAAGACATTCATTTGTTTGCCCATAACTACATAATCTCATTTAATAATCCATGGGACATGATACCATGCAGTAAACATTAGTAATGGGTCTTTAACCTTTTCATTAGCTTTATAAAACTGTTCATAAACAGTTCTTACCTTATGAGGTAAAGTCAGATGATGTAAACCCCATTTGAAAAACCAAGTTTTAAACCAATCAAGAAATTTCTTTGCATTATTCAAAAGATGTTTTTGAATGAATTAGTTGAAATTTCTTTGTTTGTTTTCATATATTAAAGCCTTTTCACATGCTTCAATATAATAAAAATAATTGAAGGTCTTAACCTTCCACCATTTTTTTAATTCACAGTAGCTAAAGAGATCAGCTTGCCAATCTTCTGGATAAAGAATTTTCTTTACCTTAAATTTTGAATAAGCCTAATCTCCAAAGCCATAACCCAAACAACTTTGTAATCCTCTTTCAATAGGTCCCACAACCACCGAGCCTATTTGATGAAGTGTCTCTTGATAATACAAGCAATCTTTCACATTATTTTGTAGAAATATATCATCTTTAAGATAAAATTTTGCAACCTCATTAGGTCTAAGCTAAGCATAATTATTTTCTATAGTATATAGAAAATCTATATGCTTTGGGATCAAAGGATATGTGATGGATTTATCCAAGGCATGCTCATAAGCATCATCTCAAAGTTTATCAACTTCTTTTCTTGTATCTACTCCTTTAGTCGGTGAATTAACCAACTTTGCTGGGGATTAGGTGATGTGAAAAACCCCAAAAGACGTGGCTTAGAGACCCAATGCACACAAAGAATCAAAGAATATCTAAGAAAATTAAATTAGATAGTAATAAAACAAACCTTAGACCCAACACTCAAAGGAACATGAACCTAATGTATTTAAGAAGGATATGGACACCACACTCCAGAAAGAAAGGAATTGAGAGTGATAAATTGATTTGAATGCCACAATAAGAGGTACTTCTTCATAAGTTCTTTAGTTCTCAAAAGAATCGAAGGAGAAAGCCTTTGCTTTTTATTTCTCTCAAAGTTGTCAGATGTTCTAGAGTTTACAAAGAGGTGCCTATTTATAGACTAAGATAGCAATCCTAAAGAGGCATAAATTCCTATTTAGGACAAATCCTTATTTAGGAGGAATTCCTATCTAGGACAAATTCTTACATAGAAAACTCACTTTTATACAATCACTTATTTAGGATAAACTATTATTTAGGAGTGAATGCTATTACTTAGTCCTAGCCTATTAAGTACTCCAATCATATTAATAAGACTTTGACTCTCTGCCATGCTTGAATTTGCACCATTTGCAGTTGGGTTAGCCTGAGTGTCCTTAATCAGCTCATTTAGTACTTCTTTCATCTTTTTGTCTCTAGCTCGTGTTATTGGGCCTTCTGGAATGTGCAATGGACCTTTTGCATCCTTCAAAGTCTTCCACCCATCATCTTTAAGGTTCTCATCATTCCCCTTCTCCTCAAAAGGATTCATCCTCAAATCATCAACTACATCAAAAAGGGAAAGATCAGAAACATTAAATATTGCACTCACATTATACTCATTAGGGAGATCTAACTTTTAAGTATTGTCATCAATTCATGCTATAACTTGAAATGGACCGTCTCTTCTAGGTTATAGCTTTGAATGCCTCTGAGCTGGGAAATGCTCCTTACGCATATGCACCCAAACCCAATCACCAAGTTTAAACACCACCTTCTTTTGTCCTTTGTTAATATTGGATGCATATTGCTTAGTTCATTTTTCAATATGTTGCCACACCTTCTCATGCAATTTCTTCACCATGTCAGCCTTGTGTTCACCATCTAAGATAGCATATTCATCAATAGGTATAGGCACTAAGTCCAAAGGAGTTAACAGATTAAAACTATATACAATTTCAAATAACCAGTAACTAGTAGTAGAATGAACATTGCTATTATATGCAAACTCGACATAGTGTAAACAATATTCCCATGTTTTCAAATTCATTTGAATAATAGCATGCAAAAGAGTAGAAAGAGTTTGATTAACTACCTCAATTTGTTCATCAGTTTATGGATGACAAGTAGTTGAATATAATAGCTTAGTACCTAACTTATCCCACAAAGTCTTCTAGAAGTAGCTTAAGAACTTCATATCCTGATTTGAAACAATGCTCTGTAGCATGCCATGCAAACACACTACTTCTCTAAGGAATAAGTAAGTCACATTGCTTGCATCATCAGTTTTATGGCACGAGATGAAGTGTGTCATCTTTAAAAATCTATCAACAACAACAAATACAAAATCTCTACCCCTTTTTTATCATAACAACCCTAGTATAAAGTCCATAGATAAGTCAACCCAGGGATGGCTAAGTATAAGTGAAGGGTGTATGAGCCATAGGCTAAAACTCTAAATTTAGCCTATTCAAATGTTATGCATTTCTCACATACCCTTTCAACATCTCATTTCATGTGTGGCCAAGAAAAATGTTCAATTAGGACATCTAAGGTTTTCCTCACTCCAAAATGACCCATTAGACCACCTACATAAGCTTCTCTCACAACCAACTCCTTCAAAGAGCTCATAGGCACACATAAACGATTTTCTCTAAATAGGAAACCCTCATGCCTATAAAACTTCTCAAAAGTTGACTTCTCACATGCTTTATACACATTAGCAAAGTCACGATCTTCCATATATAAATCTTTAATATATTCAAATCTTAATAATTTTGTAGTAAGTGTAAAGATAAGGGCATACCTGTGAGATAATGCATCAGCTAACACATTTTCCTTACCTTGTTTATATTTGATGATGTAGGGAAAGGTTTTGATTAATTCAATCCACTTGACATGTCTTTTGTTCAACTTTCCTTGTCCCTTCAAGTACTTCAAGGATTCATGATCAGTATGAATGAAAAACTCCTTGGGCCAAAGGTAATGTTGCCATATCTCCAAAGTGCATACCAATGCATACATCTCTTTATCATAAGTAGGATAATTAAGACTTGCTCCACTTAGCTTTTCACTAAAGTAGGCAATTAGGCACCTTTCCTACATCAAAATAGCTCCAATGCCAATACATGAAGCATCACACTTAATCTAGAAAGTTTTTGCAAAGTTAGGTAAAGCAAGTAAGGGTGTAGAACTTAATTTGCTGCCTTTTTATCTTTTGTTCCTCTTCTTTTTTTTTTTTTTTTTGCTCAAAACAAAACAATAATAGAATATGTAGAGATTGTAATTGGAATTGAAATTAGCACATTTTTTGATATTATGATGTCAAATGAGTAATGTGAGAAGGGTTGCAAATGGACAAATTAGCGAATTTGAATGGTAATGCACTAAATAGGCAAACTAAACATAAATAAATAAATCACAAGGTAGAAAATTGAAGAATTAGTTGATCCAACCTTATTTAAAACCTGGCTCTAATACCAATTGATGTGAAAAACCCCAAAAGATGTGGCTTAGGGACCAACGAATATCTAAGAAAGCTAAATCAAACTATAATAACACAAACCTTAGACCCAACATTCAAAAGAACACGAACCTAAAATATTTAAGAAGGATATGAATGTCACACTCCAAAAAAGAAAGGAATTGGGAGTGATGAGTTAAATGCCACAAGAAGAGGTACTTCTTGATAAGTTCTTTAGTCCTCAAAAGAACCAAAGGAGAAAGCTTTTCCTTTTTATTTCTCTCAAAGTTGTCTGATGTTCTAGAGCTTATAAAGAGGTGCCTATTTATAGACTAAGATAACAATCCTAAAGAGACGTAAATTCCTATTTGGGACAAATCCTTATTTAAGAGGAATTCCTATCGAGGACAAATTCTTACACAGAAAACTCACTTTTATACAATCACTTATTTAGGATGAATTACTATTTAGGAGTGAATGTTATTACTTAGTTCTGACCCATTAAGTACTTCTATCATATTAATAAGGCCTTGACTCTCTTTCAAGTTTAAATTCACACCATTTGTAGTTGGGTTGGCCTAAATGTCCTCAATCAGCCCATTTAGTGCTTCTTTCATCATTTTGGCTCTAGCTTATGTTATTGGGCCTTCTGGAATGTGCAATGGACCTCTTGCATCGTTTGAAGCCTTCCACCCACCATCTTTAAAGTCTCATCATTAGGGCCTTTGCATAAGTGGCCTTTTACTCATTGATTAATTCCCTGCAAAAATTGACAAGTTAGGAAATTTGGTAATGCATTAGAGTTTCCCTTAATAAACTTAATCTCAAAATCAAATATAAAGAGTATTCCTTGCCATCTAGCAAAAATTTGCTTAAAGGTAAGATTTTTAACATCTTTGGTATGGACATCTTTTGTGGCTTTACAGTCAATTCTTAAAAGAAACTTTTGATTTATTAAATCATTTTCAAATTTTTGAATGTATAGCATAATAGCTAGAATTTCTTTTTTAATAGTAGAGTAATTAACTCTTGCTCCTTTCCAAACACCAGAAGTGAAGCAAACTAATTATTCTTTTGAGTTAATCCTTTGCTTAAGGATTCCTACATAACCCTTATTTGATGCGTCGATTTCAACTATTTTGAATGCATTAGGATGTGAAAGGACTAAACAAGACAGCTCTTTAGATTTTAATTTTATTTTCAGAACTACTTTTGTATGTTCATCCTTCCATTCAAGAGGATTCTTTTTTAACCTTTCAAATAAAAGCTTAGCATCATAAGCTAATTCTCTATTAAAGTCTGAAATATAATTTAGACATCCCAAAAACCCTTTGTAATTGTTGCTTTTCCCTAATTTCATTAGGGAATTTAGAAGCAAATTCAATTGCTCGATCAATAGGAATAATTATGTCATTTTTTATCAAGTGACTAAGGAATCTAACCCTGGTTTGAAATAACTTCATCTTTCTTGCAAATACAACAAGACCTGACTTTCAATGACCTTTAAGAAAAGGTTCAAATGCTTAAAATGTTGTTCAATAGTGTTAAAAATACTAACACATCATCAATATAAACAATAATGAATGTTATATAAGTATTAAATATTTCATTCATAATTTTTTTAAGCTCAAAGGGTGCATTCTTTAACCCAAAAGGCATCACATTCCATTTGTAATGTCCAAATGGAACTATAAATGTTGTCTTATACCTATCTTCTTCATAAATCTGGATTTGCCAAAATCCCAATTTCATGTTGAATTTTGAAAATATTTGAGTTTTATAAAGCCTACTTAATAAATCCTTTTTATTAGGTATTGAATACCTAATCCATCTTAATGCCTTATTTAAAGACTGATAATTAATAACTAGTCTTAGAACTCCTCGTTCCGCCTCAGTAGCATTCTCAAAATAAAATGCCAGACAACTCCATGAGTTATTGCTTTTCCTAATAAGCCCCTTTTGCAAGAGATCATTTATCTCCTTTTTACAAATTTCCAAATGTCTTGGTCCCATGGCTATGGCTCAAGCCTTAGTGGGAATCTAAATTTCATTAAAAGTCACTTCATAAGGCAGTCTTACCACGTGCCTTTTTCTATCCCAAAAAGCAGTGGGAATTTCTACACAAACAAAGTTTCAAACTTTATTTGTATCTTTTGTATTTTATTTTGAATAATAGGAGAGTTAATCTTTTCTTGAAGGTGTTTACCCTTTACCTCACTCTAAAGAGATTAAATAAATCTCTCTTTTCTTCTTATTAATTTCTAAAGCAAATATATCTCCCTGAATTAAGGAGTAGATATGAATTTAAAACTAATAAGTTTTCCATTTATTTTTGAGAAAATCCCTTTATCATTTATTTCCTTAATAAGATACAACATATCAAGAAAAAGGATTTCCTAAAATTACATCTTGAGATAGGTTCTTAACCAATATAAATGGAATCTCAATACAAATCCCTTCTTTGCAAATAGCAACCTGAGATAACTTGTATTTAATAACAAACTTACTTTTACTTGTAGTGTTTAACACTTCCATTGTTTTTGAAAAGCATTTTGAAAGAATTATTCCCTCATTAATACAATTTATTTCAATGCTTAAATCAATTAAAACTATTGTAAAAAAGACATATTCTTTATTGACCACTACTGTGATTTAAGTATGCCATTTATGAGTAATAACTCAATCAATTAGATTAACATGTTGAAGAGTACGTAATTCTTCCTTTAAGGAAGTTTCTAGAATATCCAAAGGAACAAAAGGATCATTTTCTTGTTTGGATACCAATTGTAATATTGTTACTCTTCCTTTGCAATAAAAGGTTTATTGCTATTCTAGCTTTTGAATTGGAATTACTAGAATGATTATTTTTAATTCTTTGAATAATAGTTTTTATATTGTAATCTTCTACTAGATTTTTAACCTTATTTTCATTTCAAAATAAATGGAGACATTTTTCCAATTGCTCCCTTTTCTCTTTTGGATTTGTGATTTTATTAATAAGATCCAGAATCATATTTTCTTCTCTTGTAAGGACTAATAAGTCATTACTTTTACACAAAACTTGATAATAATTGCATTGTTCATCATAACTATTATCGAACTCTTCTACAAAGGTGGATTCTTCTTCAAGAAGATCTACCTCTAACTCTAATTCTTCGAATTCATCTTCTGACAAGAAGATGTGCATCAATGACCTCTTAAGGTCCTCATCAATAAATAATTCTTGAATTTTTTATTTCAATGATAAAGTTTAGATTGTTATCTTAGCCTATAAATTGGAACCTCTTTGTAAATTCTAGAAAATCAGACTATTTGAGTGAAATAAGAAGTGAGGATTTTTTCCCTTGGTTCTTTTGAGAACTAAGGAACTTATCAACTATTGATGGTGGGCCTTACACTAATGTGGCTAGCATAATTATGGTTGAAAAGCTAAATTTACCTTCCTATAGAAAACAACACGAGCACTCATATTGGGAGGAATCTATTTTTTCAAAGTGGAATGCTCCATTATTTTCCATTGTCCTTTACTTTTGCTAAAGTAGGTTTATTAAAACTGACCCAAAACATCTTGTTTACCAAAAGTTACTTGTCTTTTTCTCTTTACAACTCATATTAGCCTTATTAATCTTGCTTGTCTTTTTCTCTTTACAAATTAGTTTAGTAGAATCTAGTCTGTGTAATGGACCAATCTCTTTTAGTTGTTATTTAAACCTTATTGTTTCTCTTAGTGACAGGAATATTTTGCAAAGCATAGTTTTATAAATCAAAACTCACAATGACTACATATTGGAAGGATTTATTCCAACTGCTTTAATTTCAAAGTTCATTACAAAGCCATGATCTCTATCTATATATTTTGTTAGGCCTTAAGCAATTTCATCACAACAGATTTTGAGATTTTGTTAGGAACTTAGAAGGAATCCCACCATTTTAACTTGAATCTTTTAGCAAGAAAAAGAATATTATCTTTGTTTTGGTATTCAAAAAACCAAGCTAAAACCCAAGGTAAAAAGAATTTTATTGAGGAAAGGAAAAGAGGAGAAAATCTCCTTTCTTCATTTGTAGGTTCACATTGCTATTTAAACAAGTCATAACTTTCTTCGACCTCTGGGATAAGTATATCTAGTGAATATCCAAACTAATTCCACTATTATTAAAACTAGTTGGAGATTTTTGAGAAGTCAATTTTTATATCGAAGTAGAATAACTAAAAATAGCTACTCTTATGATTTTGGAGAAGTATTTAACCATACCTATTGGTAACTCCAATAGGAAAAGAATAGGAAGTGATTCAGTTTGGTTTTGAGGTTAGTGGAAGAAGATTTCAATTTTGAGATCTTGCCCCCAGTCTTAGGATGAATAATTTTTTGTACATGGCCAATAGAATGGGTGGGTTTGGAGTGGTTTTTCTCTAGATAGAAGTGTATGAATTTTGCAAACCTAGTTATTTCTAAAACTTCCATGTAATAAGGCTAGGGCTTGGTAAGATCCCAAGATTTGAAATACCTTCCTAGGGGAAAGATTTTTTAGATTGCCATAAGGGGAGTTTTCATCATAGAAACCCATTTCCATTGTAAAAATATTTTGAAAATGGGCTTTGAGAAAATATGTTGAAGCCTTTTTTGTTGTGTGTTTGTGATAAAACAATTTTTGAAATATTTGAAGATGTTTATTTTTGTAAATCTTTTTGAGATAAGTATTTTGAGGAAGATCCTATCTCTTATTTTTGAAATCTAGGCTTGAGAGATTTACCTTCTTGGGGCTGAGAAAGAATTTGTAACATCAGAAATAATTCAGGTGAATTAGATAGAAATTCTACCCATTGTTGGATTTGTAGTTGTTTTTGTGAAGATTGGGTTTCTTCATCCTCAATAACCATGTCAATCCAAGACCTAATAGGATGGGCTGAGTTGGTGGGTTTTGTAGGTTCAAGGGTAACAATGGATTTTTCTTTCTCTAGGTTTTGTCAAGGAGCCTTTTCTTTGGCTTTGGCTTTTTGAGGCATTTAGGGCCTTTTTTGGAGAAATTCTCGAGTTAGGAAATTAGGTATGGAATTTGTATCTCCTTTAATAAATTTAATATCAAAATCAAAAATGGAAAGGATGGCTTGTCATCGAGCAAAAATGTGTTTTGATGTAATATTTTGAACATTCTTTTGTAAAACTTCTTTTACAGATTTGTAATCAATGCAAAGAAGAAATTTTTGATTTAATAAATCACTTTAAAATTTTGTAATGCACATGAAAATGGAAAAGGATTTCATTTTTTATGGTAGAATAATTTTTTTGACAATCATTCCAATATGCGAAAATGAATTGAACCATCTCTTCTTTACCTTTTCTAAGTTGCTTTAGAATACTTCCATAAGCTAAATCAGAGGCATTGGTTTCAACAATTTTGGGAGTTGTTAGGTCTACAAGATAGAGATAAGGGATTTCTCATACCTGGGTTTTAATCTATTGAACAATAGCAGTTTGATAAGGTGTCCAAGGAAGAGGATTTTTCTTTAATAGATCATGCAATGGTTTTGCAATACAATTAATTTTTAGAAGAAGTCTAGAATATAATTTAGACTTCCAAGAAAATGTTGGAGCTAGGATTTATCAAGAATTTATAGGGAAATTTGTCTGCAAAAGTCAAGGCTCTCTTAATAAGAGTTTCCTTGGGTTTTGTAATGACCAAGAAATCTAACACAAATTTGGAAAAGAGAAATCTTAGACTATGAGACTACCAAGCCATTTTATTTTGTAACAAAGAAAAATGTTTGTAAATATTTGAAATGTTGTTCAATGAAATTGAGGAAAATAAGTACATCAACAAGATAAACAAGACAAAATTTTGAATAAGATTGAAAACTGTCATTTTTAATTCTTTGGAATTCTGAGAGGGCATTTTTCCAACAAAAAAGCATGGCATCTTGTTTGTGTTAACCAAATGGTATAGTAAAGGTAGTCCTGTATTCTTTTGGGTCAATTTGGATTTGCCAAAATCCTAATTTCATGTCAAATTTGGAAAAAATAAAAGTCAAGTGTAGTTTTTGTAGTAAATCTTTTTTGTTGGGAATAGGATACTTAATCCATTTTAAGGTTTTGTTCAAGTGTTTGTAATTTATGACTAGTGTAGGCGTTTCTTGTTCTATTTTTGGTTGTTTATTCACATAGAACGCTGCACAAGACCAAGGAGACTTGGATTCGGTAATTAGTTTTTTGGATTCTAGATCTTGGATTTTGTGTTTGCAATGTTGTTCCAAATCTACATTCATTTGGATAGGTCGAGCTTTTGTAAGAATTTGTTTTTCTTTGAAGTTGGGTTCATAAGGTAGGTCAACCATGTGCTATTTTCTATTCCCAAAGGCACTTGGTAAATCTAAACAAAGCTCATTTTGAAGACGGTTAAGGGTCTTGTAAGCACTACTTAATTCTTTTTATGGAAACATCTTTTTGTAAGTGGAAAAGGTATTGATGTTTGGCTAGAATCAACGTGCTAATCTTATTCTCATAAATAGAGTGAGTTTTTATGAGATTAAGATTTCTTGTTTTCAATTTCTCTAATAAGGGAATATAAGTTTTTTTGTCCTATTTTTGAAGGAAATGTCATTATAATCGACAATGTAAGGAGTAATCAAATTAATGAATGGTGTCCCTAATATGACAATATGATAAATATTTTCAACTAATACAAGGGTAGTTTTTATTTTAAAATTTCGGTTTCAAACAAAAGCAATTGTTTTGTTAGTGATAGTCATTTTTGAGTTGTTGGCAGCATAAAGTTTTTCATTTGTTGTTTTTTAAAATTTTTGTGATATTATTCTTTATTTCATACAGTATAAATCTACTCCTATATCAAATAAGGCTATAGTATCAATTTTGAATTCATTTGAAAAAATGAGAGTGATTTTGATCAAATATTTTTGTGAAGTAACATATTTAAGAGCAAAAAGAAAATCTATTGGGACCTTTTCTAAGTTTTCTACCTTTTGTAGTTCCAAATCTTCACTATTAGTTCTTTTTGTTTCTAAATGTTTTGCAATAAGTTACAAGACTTGCATGTTTATGTTGTTTATGTTTAAGTTCTTTAAGCTCCATTTTGATGGTTTTGATTTTTGTTTGTAAATCTTGAATTGTAGGAACATGTTTTTTGGAAGTCCTTTTGGCTAATATTGTGTGAGGTCCTAAGTGGTTTTATTGTTCGAACGTAGACTTGAAAAGTTATCTTGCGTCTTTTCCTCAAGGGTTTTGAGAAATTTATCTAAATATTCCTTTTGTAGAGTAGGGTCAATAATATGCTTGATAATATGAAGAAGAAATTCTTGATCTTTATTAAGCATAGTAATTTGCATTGTTTCTGAATTGATACCTGATGAGTTGGTTTGAAGTTCATCTAATTGAAGGGGTTGTTTATCGTCTAAGAGTTTAGGAGAACTAGACTTACAATTGGAGTTTTACAGGAGAAGAGCTTTTATTTTTGTAATAGTTTCTTCTTTTAATTATAGTTCTTGTAATCTATAGTTGAATCTACAATATTCGAAAATGTGGTTTTTCATTCCACACCTACAGTATGTGATGTCCTTTATTTGGGACTGGATTTTGGTTTGAAGGTTTTTTTTTTTTTTTTTGGATGGCCTAGGTTGGGATTTCTTAGGCACGCGCGCGCGTGTGTGCAAAAGATAGAACCCAATTTCCATTTTTCTCTCCTTGTGAAACTCTCTTGCATCTCTTTATTAGCATTGTCCTAATCCACCTCAAATTTATTGCTTAGGCTTGATTGTAAATTGGCTTCAATTTATGTGTGTCTATATATATATATATATATATATATATCTGTGTGTGTGTGTACACAAACACACATTTATAGATAAAATAAATGACAAACCCTATTTCCTTTTCTTCTCTCTTCGTAAAGCTCTTTCTTGCGTCTCTTTATTAGGGTTGTCCCAATCCACCTCAAATTTATTGTTCAGGCTGAGATTACAAATTGGCTTTAATGTTTTATAGGGTCTTATTCTTGCAAATGTAGAAAGACCAAAAGTGAAATTTCAATTTCTAGCAAAAATGCCAACACAAGAATTCATACCAAACACAATCTCTATCACATTGAAATTCATTGCCATTGGCGATAAAAGCTACTGCTATTGTTCAACCCTTCATCATCTTCTCTTCAAGTCACATGCCCATCATATCCAAATGGGTACTTGATGGTTGACAAAGAGATAGAGGATAGGTGGAGGTGGTGCAGATTGCTAAGGGAAAAAGATGGTATAGAAATTAGAAGGATTAGAATAAGGTTTTTCAAATTTTTAAACTTAAAATCTTTTTTCAAACGTTAAGAACAACTTTTTCTTTTTGATAACCAGTTATCAAGTGAGATTCCAGATCAAATTGGTGACTTGACTAGTTTGAGTATACTACAACTCGCTCCCAATTCCTTGACCATAAAAATCTCGCCAAAGCTTGGAAAGTTAGCTATGCTTATTACACACTCTCTCTAGCAATGGGCTCTTGGGTGTCATACCGAGTTCATAGTTGACTTAGTTGCAATTTTTGGACATGTCTAGTAACCTCTTTTTAGGCTTTCTCATGATAAATGATGCGAAACAGAAGCTTGAAAAATGTATAACAAAATCCAACCCTTAATTAAACCTTTAAAAAGGTTTCTAAAATCTGATAGAGAATAGATAACAACTCTCAAAAGAATATTTTTATTAATAATTTACTAAATATCGAAATCATTGATAGTTTTAACCTTTAAGTCTTACACATATATTTATAGGTAAAATCATAAGCTAACTAGGAAAATGCTCTAACTTAAATGTGAAAACACTTAATTATTACCTAATAAAATAATTTAACTAAATAGGAAAACACTTAGAAACAAAAA
The DNA here is from genome assembly GCA_020883675.1 of Bruguiera gymnorhiza. NCBI lineage: Eukaryota > Viridiplantae > Streptophyta > Magnoliopsida > Malpighiales > Rhizophoraceae > Bruguiera > Bruguiera gymnorhiza. Next base: position 23,845 of record JAIRCJ010000382.1, read on the forward strand.
AGAATTCTTGGATAGTTTACTATTTCCTAAATATAGCTAAAATTTTTAATTAAACTAAAATACTATAAAATAAAATAAAAATTACGAAATAAGAATTATAACATATAGTCTTAATGATGTGTCCTACATTAGACCCCTCTATTTGAAATAAACTCACGTTAAAGTTAACAATGAGAAACTAATGTCTTCCATGCCATGAGAACAAATACTTTGACTAACCAAGGTCTTCAATTTTCCTCACTTACACTTGCTTCTTTCCAAATAAATCTTCTTTCTATCAATAATTGTCATTCACTTAAGACTAAATTCTCAATCCCAATAAAATCAACAAAATTCGAGGAGTTGTGGGTTATGGACTTATCTCATGAGTTGGTAGAACTTACTATCAATAAAGTGATCATTTAGTGCTCATGATTATAATCTTTACTAGCATAAAAGAAATCAATTTGCTTAACCATAACATTATCAACAATCAATGTTTCTTCTTCTTTTTGACCTATAAACTTTTGATCAATAATTGTTACTTGAATAATATTTACGGTATAAGAAAAATAAGAATTGAATTATTTTTCAACTCATTCTAAAATTTTGTCAAATTTTTCATCATCATAAAATCCAACTACTAATAAATTTCTCATATCTACCCAACATCTAATTTTTGGCTTACTAGATTTCAATTAATAATGTTAAGTATCATTCCACCAATTAGCTATTCCATCTTAGAGTTTAAAATATGAGAGTGTCATTTTCTCATTCTCACAAATGTCATTGCGAATAGACATCACTTTTTGCTAACCATCTCACCATATTTTTAATGAAAAGATCTCCATCAAAGAAAGGAATATTTTTGAAATAAAAAATGTATCTACAAATAGATTGATTGTGAGCAACATCTCCAATATAAGATTTACTATATTCATAATCCTTTATGATCTTCATCGTTAAAAAGGCTGCTTTAAACTCCACAAAACTACATCAATATAGGCCAAACTTACTTTAATATCAACTAATGTGGGATGACAGTGCAGAAAAAGAATAACAAAGGCCAACTCTCGATTGAACCTTTAAAAAGTTTTTGAAATTTACTAGAAAAGATAACCATTCTTAAAAGAGTATTTTCATTGATAATTTACTAGAATATCATGATCATGAATGGTTTTAGCTTTTAGGACTTACACATGTATTTATAATTAAAATCATCTAACTAGATAGAAAAATGTTATAACTTAAATGTGAAAATACTTAACAATTAATTAGGAAAATAATCTAACTAAATAAGAAAACACATAAAAACAAAAAAAAAAAAGAATTCCTAAATAGTTTACTACTTTTTAAATAATTTAATTAAAATTTCTAATTAGAGTACAATACTACAAAATAACTAAATAAATTACAAAATAAAAATTATAACATAATTTGTAAAATAGTAGAGAATAGTCTTTGTAACGTATCCCATGTCAATAAGTCTCTTAAACAATTTACACTCTTTAACCTCTCTAGACATATCAAACAATTCGTTTTCTACTCCAACACCATCAGAAATAGGCAATCGTACAAACTTGATTGATCTTTACATCAGGATTGATCAGCAAGGGAGGCTCTGCACACGAGGCATATGAAGTGTGATTATAACAGGACATTTTAGACCTTTTATATCAATTTCAGCAGCATTTTTGTTAATATAAGTAATTTTGGTTAACGGCAATTTAATACAGTATATATATATTTTTTGGTTACAACACAAATACTTGAGACTATTTTTTGTTCATTTTAGAAATATGGATAGTGATCCGTAATTATGCCATATTCATAAACTACTTGATGTAATTTACCTGATCTTTCCATGTCTCCCTATCCCAAGAATTGAACATTGAAATGGGCCCGTCAAACTATATTTGTCTATTACTCGTATTCACTTAAAAGTAAAGAAAATTTAGAACGAATAATTTGACCAATTCAAAATGCCAGCATGTCTCCACTGTATGGTTCATTTTGAAGTCCAAAACATGCAAATAATAAAAAATAAAAAAATGAAAAAGCCATCTTGAACTTGGTTGGATACCTTAATCACATACTCAATTGTAAATGATCTTTCCAGTCCAAGAACAAACCATGAATTTCCATAGAAAGCGTTGAAAACAACGTACTCGTTTATATTATGTCAAAATTCCCTTCCTTAGTGTAGCAATATTAATGTCAATATGAGTATGGGCAAGAAAGATAAGGGAAAGGGAATATGAGGGAAAAAAAATGGACTAAAAATTTAAAAGCTAGCAAAACGCACTTACCTTGCAAAGACAAAATCCCCTTCTTCAGCTGCGGGATTGTTTGATACGATGATGAGAGAAAATGGTGAAATATGCTTTAAAGCCCAGCATACAATCAAAGACAATTGTATGAACAAGGTTATAAGAAAAACACTTAACATTTTATTTAACAAACTCATAGATAGCCCTCTTTAACACTGGCCACACAAACACCATTCTATTAGGGTATGTCTTGATAATCAATGTATTAGTTACTATTATGAATACATATTTGATGTTTTATGTATATAATTAATCAATTAAAGATATTTTTTACTTTTAGTATTGTATATGTATGTGATATAATTATAGATAAATTCTACAAATGAAAATTATGGAATAAATATATTTTTAAGGGTAATTGTAAAGAAATCATAATTATTAAATATCTATTATGTCAAAATATTATTTTTAAATATTTTTATGGATATGTTATTAAAACGAAATATTTATAGAGTTGTTGGATTGATATATAATATGTTTCTTTTTTATGAAGAATGTAGTTGATAACTAAAGTATGGAAATACTTAAACAAATATGTGGGTGTTCGTTAGTTGAACAAGTTTGATAAATTGGCCCACTGTGAGAACTCTCAAATGGCATATTATTTGTGTGTATGAGAGGTCATATAAATGATTCTTAGCTTAAAGATCACAAAAGTATCTCACATCAGAATTGGTATGCTTTGATCACACCTATAAGATGTCTTAATCAAGGATCACTTAAGGAGATGAATGTTTGGCATATCATGAATTATATGGAAGAAGTTGAGTGATTAATAAAAAATTCATCACCTTGAAGGAATAGTAGGAAAATACTTTGTTTGTTTCCAATGAATATTCAAGGAATCATTGTATAAGGTGGAATAATAATTTAAAAAAAGTTATGATATCATTCATAAAATCAATGACTATATGTGTATTTGAAAACTAATATAATTAGGCAATATAAACTAGATATTAATTACATAATTTATATCTAATTGGAACATTAGTATATCTAATTAAAATTGTCATTTGATTAAAAAATTGTTTTCTAATGTAATTAAGACTTTTACTTGGAACAATAGGTGTAATTAAATAACTAAATCTAATTGGATTAACATAGATATTTAGAATAAGAATACTAACTTAATTATGACATCTAATTTGATCCAAAGATCTATTTGTAATAGGAAAAATAATTGAAAGTTTAAATCCTTACTTGACTAGACAAATATAAACAAAACATTAACTATTTGACAATTAATTTTGACTAATCAAAATTTTTGAATTGTGAGGAGCTATGGTATCCTTAAGATAACAAAATGCTTATTCTAAGCTCTTTTGACATAGTTGGCTAGAATACCCATTTGGGAATTCATCTCTTCGATGTTCAATCCAAACATTTAGAACATTTTTGGGCATTATAAAGTTTAGTTAATATTTCTTTAAATAAAAAACACTTTTCTAATCAAATTAAGAATTTTGTTTGGAACAAAACTCCTAATTCAAGTAATATTATGAATGAGTAACAATAAATTAACTTAATTTGATATTTCTAATAGCTAAGAATATTATTTTAAATTCAATATAAAATTAATAACTAGAATTAGACATGTGTTTACCTTTTATGCACATATTATGGGGTCATAATGGATGATTATGGACTCATAAACCAATGTGATTGTATTTTTTTCTTTATAAATGGATAGATATATTTTAGGAGTATAGTGATCGTGTTCCCTACCTTATCCTTATTCTTTAGTTATAAATTTTTTTTCTCATTTAAGTTCCCTCAAATCTAACTTGAGGTTTCTCTTAAATTATATAATAATTATGTAATTAAAGAATTTAGGATTTGAATAGAATGAGTATATGTAATTATAGGGATTGAGATGAAGGTGTTAAAGGAGACATTAAAAGGAGGTTACAAGGAAGAAGACTTTGGAGGACTATGTTATAATCTCTATGATTTGAGCATTTGACTTCCTTCTATGACTTGAATAAGTTAACTTAATGGAGTCCATAATCATCCATATTAGAATAACATGCTAAGGTTGTATGATATGTATTTATTACAATTGTGATGTCAGTATATGAGACTAATATTAAATAACAAAATCTCTCATAATATGAAGTACATGTTAAGAACATGATCACTTAATTCTATTGTTATAGTATAAAAACAAAGTTCTGTTTGAGCAATGGTTTGTTGGGTTACCTCGTGTTCTCCTTAACTCGAATATATTTGATATTATAATTGATGAGTCCTATTTAACTAAATATATGTGATTTTGATGGGTTACCTTATGATCACATAAATTTAGAGGTAATGATTAAGCGAAACATATGTCATATTTTTAGATAAAGATTTGTTGTCTAATTAATTTAAAAATCACAAGAAATGTGATTGATAAGTTATGTTATTTACCTAATTTATTTTATTTGATTTGTTGGCTTACCTTAAATAAATTATATAAAATCTTAATCCACTAGTTCTTTGATGGATTTTTTTGAGTTAATAAAGATAGCTATTGATTTGAGTAAAATAATGAGAGTAATCAAAATAAAAGATTAAAGACTCAATTTGTTTTGGTATATATAATTTTAATACTCTCTCTTTACATAATTTCGTTATTAGAGCGAAAGGAGTAATAACTTCTTCCTCAATAGCATATTGGAGGCTATAAAGCTTACTAGATTGAATTTCTTAGATTGGTATATGAACTTAATTTTTTTTTTTTTAAATAAGATAAAGCATGATTGTCTAGTTGTCCTCAATACTCTAACATCATCAATCCCTAGTGAGGAGATTAAAATAAAACTTAGGAGACTTATCAACATGATAAGGATAATAATGATCTAATAGCATGAGTGATGCTAATTAGTATGTCTCATGAACTTTGATGGCAACATAAGATTATGATACCAATACCATGATTTCACATCTCAAGGTGTTGAATGATGTGAATAATAAGACTAAGAGATAAGAGAATCTTAAAATGAATTATTTCATTATGAGATGACAAAAGGATCTTCAATAAACAATATGTGTTTCTAAGGTGATTAATTAATTTAAGAAATTAAGCTAATTAGGTTTTTTCATAGACCATGACTTAAATGTTAACTTGATCTCATGGTCTCTACCTTAGAGTTATTATTATCAATTTGAAATGAACTTACATATGAAATGGATGCATTCATTAATCAAGCTATTAAATATACTTATGACTAAATAAGGATATCTTGTGTTCTTCTTATGGATTCACTTTAAGGGTGAAAGAGAAAAGCTAGAACATATAGGCTTAATGAAAATATGGTTTAGTTTATAGACATTAAAAAGATAACAATAATGGTATACATCATAAGAAAAGAAACTGCAAAGTTCTTTTGTCATTCTAAAAGAAATGAAACCTAGAAAAGTTTCCTTTTAAGAATTAAGAGAAGTAAACTTTCAAAGAAAAGCTTGTTCCTAAGGTATATGACAAGATACTTAAATTAGATAGTCATTGTCCTTCGTATGATACAATTAATTAAGTCATATCAATGAAATAAGAATCACCAAGTTACATATAAATTTTTATTTAGTGCTACTTGATTATGAATTACATGGAATACTTAAATCTTGTTTATTGAGTAAGATGAATAGATCACCATTTATCAGAAAGAGAGAATGCAGAAATGAATTGTTAAGAGTAGATTATGAGAAACTAAGGATCAAAAATAAGAAAATTGTGAAGATAAAGGATAAAAATTGATCTTATCAAGGAGATCAATATCAAATGATCATTTTGAGGGAATCAAGCTCTAATAAATTAAAAATTTTGATATATATGATTGCTTGAATGAAAAAAACTTTGGACATTACATATATATAGACCTAAATTCAGAAATAATTATGCCTTCTAATTTGAAAAGAATAGAAGAAAAATATTAAATGACATAATTGATAATAATAATTTCCTAATTAAGAGGATTAAATGTATGTAGTGTAATAACTATTTATGGTAAAAGAGGTTTCTCAAATTACTACCGATAATCATATTAGACATATGATATGTGATTTAAGCACTACTTTAAGGTATACTTTTAGGCAAGTATACCTAATTGATTATGCAATATAGGATGAATAGAGTATCATTTCCATGGAGACTATTCTACACTACCAAGGTTATTCTAACCTAATCTAAGTTGAATTAACCATTTAACTAAGTGAGCCAAACTACTTAAAAATTAAATAAATTTATAAGAGTAAAGAAACAATAGATGTTAAAGCACTAAGATTTAGAAAGACCTAAGAAGATTTAACATTTGTTAACAGTTATTGCATGTGATAGTGGACCATAATTAATTAACTAGCTTTCTCAAATCATGTTAATCATTTTCTTACCCATCTAATGCAACCTACATCACCGCATCTCTCAACAACAAGCCCTCATCGGCAAGTTCCATAACATTCGCTTAGTCAAAAAGATTAGCTCACATTCAAGCTCATCAGTCTTCTTGACAAGTCCATAACCAATAAGATTCTCATCGTTGACTTTTTCATTTCCCGTACATTGAAAATATTTGGTTTTGATAATCTTTCTTTATTAGCTTATAGTTCCTAGGATTGATTTAAGTTGTGAGAAAAATTGAAAATATTCTGTTTTGATGATCTTTCCTTATTAGCTTCTAGTTCCTAAGCTTAATTAGAGTTTTTTCATTATTTTTTATTTTTCTTTAAAAGGCAATCAATATTATGTAGAAAACAAACTTAATTGGATGAATGAAATTGCCTTGGACATTCTTTTGAACCTCAAAGACTTCATACCCATAAAAACCTAGATGAGTTTTCACTCCATCCTTGAAGAGTCAGAGCTTTTCAAATTCTATATCCTTAGAGAGTTGTAGCCATCAATCTAGAAGAATTGATGCCCCACTAACTTCATTGGAAGCCTAAAAGAGCAACCATTGAAGTCCCTTCTCGTTTTCATGTTCTGATTAGTTTTGTTTTGTTTACTTTTTCCCCTAAATCAATAACTCTACAATGCTCATTTGCAAAAACTCAAAACATGAGAGTTGTAGATCTATAAGTCCTTATTCATTTGCAATTGGAATCACTCCATTCTAACTTATCGATTGAGAGATATGACCATTTTCTTGAAGACATGCAGAACTAAAATTGTCGCTTGAATTTTTACAATTTTCTAAAATTGTTGATTGGTTGACCTTTGTAAATGAAGCGTTTGAGTATAGAAAAGTCCCAAATAATCATCGCATTGGTATCATTGCTATGCAATTCTAATGAGAGAAACAAACTCGCCAATCTGTTGGCAAGGCTCCAATCGCTTCATGGCGAAAGATGGATGACAAATTTGAAAGTATTTCCTTACCAAATGATACAAGAGAGAGCTCTACCAAGGGTACCAAAATTTGAGGCAAGGAATGTGATCGGTAGACCAACGCACCAATGAGTTCAATGAATTGGTGATTCGCAACAATATTCAAGATCCAAAAGAGGTGCTTGTGAGCAAGTATTTGAATGGTCTTTAACTTCATATCCAAGATGCCTTAGAAGTCCTCGACAATTGGGATTTGGGAGATGCACATCAATGGGCACTCAAAGTGGAGCGTTCTTGCTCTAGGAGGTCATAAAACCTTTACTTTGCCATATTGAGCAATGAGGAGTACCATTGGCATTGCCAAAGTTGTTGAAATTTTGGCACAGCCTGATAGCAAGCTCCCTACTCAACCTAATCTTTCAAAGCAACAAAGTACAGATGGTATGTGTTGTTATTCTTGTGGGGAGATTGGTCATCCTACTAGCAATTGTTAATTCAATAAAAATCGACCAGCTAGCAAAGCTTTCTTACTGGATAATGAGTTTAATGATGATGAGGAAGAGCCACACAAAAAAAGAGTCAAAAGACGTCGAAGTTACAGCAGAAAATGAACAAATTGTACATGCTGATTCCAGCAAGATTCTCATGGTCAAAAGGATTTTCCTCACTACCAAAGATGACATTGGAGATAATGGTTGCACACCAATATTTTTCAGTTAACTTGCACCATTTCAAGGAAGGTATGTTAATGATTATTGACTCTAGTTGCTGTGAAAATGTGATTTCTGAAGTAGCAGCAAGTAAGCTAAATTGGAGTTAAAGGTGTACCCGACACCTTACAAAATGTCGTGGTTTAAAAAGGGTACTGAGGTAACTGTTTTCAAATGATGTCTTGTTAATCTTTCTATCAACTCTTTTTATTTTGACAAAATATGGTGTGATGTTCTACCTATGGATGCTACCAGTGGAACATGAAGAATTGCAGTGACAAGTTACAGAACTCTTGAATAGGGGTTTCATATGGGAGGGCCTCAGTCCATGTGTCGTTCTAGCCCTCTTGGTGCCTAAGAAAAATGGCACTTGGAGAATATGTGTTGATAGTCAGGCAATCAACAAGATCACCATCATATACCAGTTTCTAATTCCTCCTCTTAATGATCATTTGGATAAACTCTCAAGTGCAACTATCTTCACAAAGCTGGATTTAAAGAGAGGATATCACCAAATTTGAATTAAGCCTGGAGATGAATGGAAGACCACATTCAAAACCAAAGATGGACTATTTGAGTGGCTAGTCATGCCATTCGAGTTGTCTAATGTGCCATCCACATTCATAAGGTTCATGACTCAAGTTTTGAAGCCATTTCTTGGGAAGTTTGTTGTGTTTATTTTGCTGATATTCTGATTTTTAGTAAGTCTACTAATGAGCATTTGCAGCATCTTCAAGAAATATTACAAGTGTTAAGATAAGAACGCTTGTATGCAGCCCCTAACAAATGCTATTTCATGATGCCACAAATCCTATTCTTAGGATTTCATATTTTGAAAAAGGAATTTCAATCAAAGATGCTAAGATCAAGGTGATTAAAGAATGGTCAGCTCCAACAAATGTGCACGAAATTCAAAGTTTGCAGGGTCTCGCTTCTTTCTATTGGTGGTTCCTTGGGCATTTTAGCACTATTGTAGCCCTGCTTACCTCTTGCATGAAAAATGAAGTTTTTGAGTGGAAGATTGAAGCCTAAGAAAGCTTTGAACACCTTAAAGAAAAATTGAGCATGACCTCAGTTCTCGCATTGCCTAATTTTGATTTTGTTTTTGAGGTGTATTGTAGTGCATTAGGTATCAGCATTAGAGGAGTTTTGAGCCAAGAAGGTTGACTCATTGCATTCTTTAGTGAGAAATTGAATGGTACAAAACTTCGTTATAGCATTATGATTTGGAATTTTATGCACTATTTTATACACTTAAGCATTAGAGGCAATATCTTATTCATTGGGAATTTATTTTGTACACTGATCATGAATCTCTTATGTATATTTCAGGGCAACAAAAACTCAATTCTAGGTGTGCCAAATGGGTTGAATATATTCAAGAATTCTTGTTCATTATCAAGTATAAGGTAAGAGTTAAAAATCAGGGAATTTGCTTATAATTGTTTGGTGAACCATACTATTGGATAAAGGCCTTTTATAATTGTATATTGGTTCTCAAATAAGGATAGTCCGTGAAAAAGTGCATTGAAGTTTGGATAGCAAGGCTGAGTCTTATAAAAGGGATGTCGACAAATAGCAATGTGAAATTATCTTTGAACCTAGAGATTTTCTTTGACCTTATTTACCACCGGAGTGTCATCCCGTTGGAAGCTACAACAAGCTTAATGATTGAAAGCTTGGACCACTTAAAGTTCTTAAATGCATTAATCTTAATATGTATCAACTAAAGCTCCTTTCTCATACGAAGATACATGATGTATTCAATGTGTGTCATTTAACACCTTATGTGGGTGATTCTTTTGATAATGATGATTCAAATTTACAGACAAATTCTTCTAAAGAAAGGGGGAATGATCTAGCCTGCATCACCGTGTCTCTCACCAATAAGCCCCCATCAGCAAGTTCAACAACGTTCCCTCAGCCAAGAAGATCAACTTACATTCAAGCGCATCAGTCTTCTTGGCAAGTCTATAACCAACAAGATTCTCTTTGTTGACTTTTCCATTTCTTGTACATTTAAAATATTCTATTTTTGATAATCTTTCTTTATTGGCTCTTAGTTCCTAGGCTTGATTTGAGTCTTTTCATTATTTTTTTGTTTTCCTTTAAAGGGCAATCAATATTATGTAGAAAATAGACTTGATTGGATGAATGAAATTGCCTTAGGCATTCTTTTGAACCTCAAAGACTTCATACCCATGAAAACTTAGAAGAGTTTTCACTCTGTCCTTAAAGAGTCAAAGCTTTTCAAATTCTACATCCTTGAATAGTTGTGGGCATCAATCTAGAAGAATTGATGCCCCACCAACTTCATTGGAAGCCTAGAAGAGCAACCATTGAAGTCTCTTCTCATTTTCACATTTTGACCACTTATGTTTTGTTCACTTTTTCCCCCAAATCGATAACCCTACAATGCTCATCTAGAAAAAACTCAAACACGAAAGTTGTAGATCTACAAGTCCTTGTTTGTTTACAATTGGAATCACTCCATTCCGACCTATCAATTGAGAGATATGGCCATTTTCCTAATGACACAAAAATTGCTGCTCGAATTTCTACAAGTCACTCTTTTGATCATTTTTTTAATTTTTTACTTAATCATTGAGCCTTCAGCTACATCACTATCAAATTAATCATAGATATATTTAATGTTAAACAAGTAAGTGTTAAGTTTTGTGAAAATCTCTAATGTAAGAAGGGGGAGGTCATAATTCTCTTTTCTTCCTAAGTTACTAAATGTGATGCTAAGTATCTCTAAATCTCATAGTCTAATACATGGTTTACATTACTATTAGTTTAACTCATACAATTCTTTTGCATGTTCATGCACGGATCACAAGGATCAAGCAAAAGGTGACCAAACTTTTGAAGCATTAAGTGCAACAAGATAAACCCATCATGCAAATAATAAATAGTTCTTAAATTAAAAGAATAATCAGTCACATAAACTAAGTATTAAACTATATCTAAACTCTAACTTAAAACAATTTAACTAGTCATAATGAAATTTAACAAATCCACTAAGTTTAAAGAAGAAATCCAACAAGAATATATTAAAGGATAAGTAATAAAATCAAGCAAAACTTAGTGTTGAAGATAAAAAGACAAAGTCAAAGCTATTGGTCTTCTTCTTACAAAGCTTGCAAATTGCTCTTTTCCTTTCTTTTTTCTTCTTTTTCCTTCTTGGCTCGCTTCTTCTTTCTTCTTCTTTTTTTTTCCCCTTTCTATTTATTTTTCTGTTGACTTTGTGCCCCTCTCATAATATGACAACTCTTTTTCTCGTTTTGAATTCTTGTCTTTGAGTAAATCTCTAAAATAACTTTGGACTAAATATTCTCCTATATAGAAATTGAATCATATTTGGCACTAACTAAAAAATTGTAGCCCTATGTCTTAACTTTCCTTTGCTATAAGAATCACCCAATTTGGATTTTTGGAGCAAAAGCAATGCTTAAAATATAAAACAAAGGTTATAAGTAATGAGGCAGAATCTTATTTAGCTTTGGTTTTCCAATTGATGTAAGATTCCTTTCCATGTAAATTTCCAAATAAGACCAAAACTCCTATTTATGATTCTCTTATTTTCTTTTTTCTCCTTCATCAATAATTCTTCCTTTTTATTGGCCAAATTAATTCCCAATATTTACTTTCCCATCTCTTACAAAAGAAAGTAAAAATATGTAAAATTGTGCATAAAATCAAACTTAAGCAAGAACAAGAACGTAAATTTGAGAGTAAAATTATATAAAAATATATTCCAAATTAGACCCTATCAGATACCCTTAAACTTAAGTTCTTGCATGTCCTCTATCAAAAGAAATAGAGAGAGAACAAAAAAGCAATGACAAACAAACATTTTATGGTTATAATTATATCGAATTCCATTAAAATGTCTACTTTGAAATAGTTTTTTCTTAGTTAAAACAAGATTTGACACAATTCAAACTTGACTCTTAATTTTAAACCCACCAATAGTAAATAAGGAAGTTAATAATATCATAACTAATACTCTCATATCCATGCATACCTTAAAATAAATTTATGGAAATTTGTCATCAATACAATTGAATCATGCAATAATCATAGCTTGCAATTATCTCTTTCCTCTACTATAATAACACTAGCAAATAAGGTCTTTCTCACTTTTTTTCTCTTTTTCATTTTTGTTTTTTTTGTTTTTTATATTTTTTATTATTTTTTGGCACATTTTTTACCACATCCATAAATTATTCTTCCCTAAATTATCACTTGTCTTTTGACATAAATACTAATATTTGTGATGAAAGCACCTAGTTCCCTAATAAGTCATAAACTTAGAGTGCTTTGGATATTTATATTTCATGTCACCATTGGACATAAAAGTTGATATGAGTGTCATTGCCTAATCCCTAATTACTGAGCAAGTATAAGCATTGGAGTAGATATATAATAACAATAAATTAGAAATTTTTTCTTCAATTCAACCACTTTTACCCTTTTTACTTAAACCTTATTTAAGAGTAGTTTTGAGGGATAATTACAAGATAATCATCATATGAATAATTATGATAATAACAAAATTTACACTAACATCTTTGGAGAACATACACTTCACTAATCATAACAATTAATCATTCTTAACTTCTTTCTATAAGGTATTGCTACATTTTGAATCTATAATCATTTGAGAAAAATATCATTCTCTTGAATTAACTATGCATCATACAATAAATCAAAAAGAATTTGTGCATGCCTATGTAAAAAGAAATTGCTGTAAAAATCTTACTTTCATGCATCCATTAATACTTTAAAGCTCAAAAAGAAAAATAAAAACATGGAGATCGAAAGTGAACCTCCTTCTCTAATAAACACTATAAGAAAATAAATATAAATTAAACAATGATACGTTGCCTCCCAACAAGTGCTTCTTTGTAGTAAATAGCTTGACTACCACATCTCAATTCTCAAGGATTCTTCAGAAGAAGAGTAGAAAATAAATACATCATACATATTTGGAAAGTAACAAGAGCATTGCATAACCTAAAAGGCATCCTTTTAAATGAAAGTACCATAAGGATAAGTAAATATATGTGTTTTTTATCCTTAGGTGCAAGAGGAATATGTTATAACTTGATTAACCATCTAGAAACAATAATACTCATATTCTACAAGTCTTTAAATCATTTGTTAATAAAAGGAAGAGGGAAATTGTCTTTTCAAATACCTTCCCTAAGCTTCTAATAGTATATGCATACTTTCCATCATGCTGTTGTCCTGGTAGGAATCAATTTATCATACTCATTCTTTAATATTGTTGTCCTACATTTCTTAGGTTCTTCTTGAATAGGATTAATGCAAATACTACCAAAGATAGGAAAAATAATATCTATTTCTAACTACTAGATTATCTCTTTTCATTACAACCCCTTGTATGTTAAGATTAAGCCACCTTTGTGATTGTACCTTAAGTTTGAATCCATCCTCCATCAAGATTTTATACATATATACCAAAAGCTAATTCTCTTAATATCTATTATACTCCATTCGATGACCCTTTTATTCCCTGTAAGTACCCTTAAAAGCTTTTTCTCTTCAATTTTGTCAAAGAAGAAGAAAAAATAATAGGTAAGGTAAATGAATTCCATAAATATGCATACTATAATTGGGAAGGAAGCGATTTTAATTTAGGAGTTAAAGGCTTCTCAATCAATGACTTGACTTTCAAAGAAAATAAAGCATCTAAAGTGAGAAATTTTTCTCCTTTAAAGAGTTATTCTTTGTAGTTGTCTCCTAATTTTGGCACAGCCTTCATGCTTTCCTCTCCTAGAAATATTAAAATGTCATTTACTATATCATCCATAACATCAATACTTAAATCTTCTCTTTCATCATCCAAAGAATATTTCATAATGTCAAATACATCATAAATTATCTCTTTATCATGTATTCTAAGGTTAAGCTTTTCTTGTTGCACATTGATGAGAGCTTTCCTAGTAGCAAGAAATGGTTTTTTGATAATCAAAGACAATTTAAAGTGTTCCTACATATTGAGTAAAATGAAAACATGGTGGTAAATGAAGGTATCAAATTAAGGCTAAGCTTTTCTTATTGCACATTGATAAGAGCTTTCCCAGTGGCAAGAAATGGTACGTAAAATGAAAACATGAAAAGACATGGTGGTAAATGAAGGTTATTCTAATTCAAGCTTCTTGAAACATGAAAAGGTATCAGATTAATACTTACACCTAAATCACACAAGGTTTTATCAAAATCAACATCACCAATAGTGGAAGGTATAGAATAACTCACTAGATTCTTTAATTTAGGAGGTAGCTTATTTTGAAGAATTGTCGAACATTCTTCATTAAATTTTTACCATCTCAAACTCCTCTAATTTTCTTTTGTTTGTTAGGATATCCTTAAAGAATTTTACATAACTTGGCATCTATAAAATAGCATCAATAAGAGAAATGTTAATATGCAACCTTTTAAATATCTCAAAAAATGAAGCAAATTACTTACCCAAGTTAGCTTGTAAGAATCTTTGAGGAAAAGGAATTCTAGGCTTGTAAGGTTTAACATTTGAGTTATGAAAAACTTTCTAGGTTGTTTCTTATCACCATCATCATCTTTTCCTTCCTTTATAGTTTTGTTCTACTCTCTTTCTCCCTTTAAATACTCACAAATTTGTGGTCTCTTAAGAAAAAACTAGATAAGCATCAGAAAAGGCCTTGAGAGGCCTTGGAAGGTGAAAACCTTCTACCATTCTTTCAATTCTCTATAGCCAAAGAGATCCCCTTGCCAATCGTTTAGATAAAAAATCTTCTTTATCTTAAATTTGGCATAGGCTCAATCTCTAAAGTCATACCTAGATCTAGGATCCAAATCCTCTTTTTATGGGTTTAATAACCATAGAGGTTACTTCATATGGTATCTGTTGATAATATAGACAATCCTTCATATTATTATGAGGTATATATCATCTTTAAAATAAGAATGAGTGACCTCATGAGATCTAAGCCCAACATAGTTTTTTTCAATAACACATAAAAAATTTATGTGCTTTGGAATTAAAAGATATGTAATGGATTTATCCAAAGCTTGCTTATAAGCATCATTATGAAGTTTATCAACTTCTTTCACTTTTGCATCTTTAGTTGGTGAGTTAACCGACTTTGCTAGGAACTAAGGTCCATATATGAAAGGCCTTTTACTCACGTCTTGGTTCCTTGTAAGAATTCACAAGTTAAAATCTGGCAAAGAATTATAATTTCCTTTAATAAACTTAATATCAAAATTAAACATAAAAAGTATTCCTTGCCATCTAGCAAAGCTTTGTTTAGATGCAATATTTATAACATTTTTAGTAAGGACATTTTTATTACCTTACAATCTATTCTTAGATGAAATTTCTAATTTAATAGATCACTCCCAAATGTTTGAATGTATAGTACAGTGACTGAAATTCCTTTTTTAATAGTAGAGTAATTAACTTTAGTTCCTCTTTAAACTCTTGAAGTAAATCGAACTAATGATTCTTTTAGATTAATACTTTATTTAAGGATTCCTCCATAACCTTTTTTTGATGCATTAGTTTCAATTATTTTAAAAGTATCAAGATAAGGGAAGCTAAGATATGACAGTTCCTTTGTTTTTTATTTTATCTTCTTAACTACCTTCATATGTTCATCTATCTATTCAGGAGGATTTTTTGTAACCTTTCAAACAAAGGTTTAACAGCATAAGCTAATTTTTTGTAAAATTCTGAAATATAAT
This sequence comes from Bruguiera gymnorhiza, assembly GCA_020883675.1. Classification (NCBI taxonomy): domain Eukaryota; kingdom Viridiplantae; phylum Streptophyta; class Magnoliopsida; order Malpighiales; family Rhizophoraceae; genus Bruguiera; species Bruguiera gymnorhiza. The sequence continues at coordinate 39,924 of JAIRCJ010000382.1, forward strand.
TTAGACAACTTAAAAACCTTTGTAACTATTGTTTTTCTCTAATTTCATTAGAAAATTTAAAGGCAAATTCAATTGCTAGATCAATAGGAACAATAGTTCCATTTTCAATGAAGTAACAAAGGAATCTAAGTCTAGTTTGGAGTAACTTCATCTTTTTGGTTAATATAGCTAAACCAACTTTTTCAATAACTTTTAAAAAGAGGTTTAAATGTTTAAAGTGTTGTTTGGTTATGTTAAAAAAATAGTAATACATCATCGATATAAACAATTGTAAATGATGAATAAGCATTAAATATTTCATTCATGATTTTTGAAATTCAAAAGGTGCATTAAATATTATGGCAAAACAAGTTAATCTCCTAAATATTGATATTAGACATGTTCCATGGTTGGCAAGACAGATTAATATTTGTCTTTCTTAATAAGTCATTACTTTTGGATAAAACTCAGTAATAGTTGCACTAATCATTATAACTATTATTAGAATCTTCAGAGGTAGAGTTTTCATTTTCTTTAAGAAGATCTACTTCTAAGTTTGATTTATCTTCCAATAAAAAGATATGCTTTAGTGACCTTTTAAGGCCACATCAATGATGATATTATGCAAGATTCCCAAGACTCATGTGACTTATAAAGAGCAAAAAGACAAATAACTTTTGATGAAAAGATTACAGTTAGGATAGTTTTAATAAAACTACTTTAACAAAAGTAAAGGAGGATAGGACAACCCACTTTGAAAAAGAAGATTCCTTCAAGTATGATTATTACCTTTTCTTTTATATAAATAAAACCTCTCAGCTACTTCAAAGGTAGAGTCCAATTTCCTTTTCTTTCTCTCTCTTTAAGCTTGTATCTCCTTTCCTTTGTAAATTATAAACTTGTAATGACATCTAATGGTCTATGAAAGTCTCATTTCTATAAGTATTTTAATTTTGTTATTATTTGTTTTAAGTTGCTTTCTTTTACAATAGTATACTTAATTTAGTTACTTAAATTAGTTTTCATATATATGCTTATGATCCTGTGCTGCAAAAATAAGAATAGTATTAGTGCCTTTTTTCTATGTAAACATTCACCTTTAAGTAGTTAAAAAGCTTAAACTTATCAATGTCTCATTGTTGAAACCCCAAGTTGCGTTGCCTTTGTACCTATGTTTGTTGTGTGTAGGCACGTAAGGTTATGGCTTAAGATGTTGACAGTGATATGGTGAGGCATGGATAGGTTAAGACCTAATCGATTGTTTAGAAGTGGTAGTTCTTTTAATAGAAATAAAGAAATAATAAATAGTGAAAATTTAGATAATAATTATTTACAAAATTAGACTCTTCCTTCTTCTTTATCTTCCCAGGTTTATAAATAGGAAAGTTTCTTTTCTAAAATTGATAATGTGATGAGAACCATTAGAGAAGTCTTACCTTTAACTCAGGGTTATAATGATTTCTTTTTACTACTTCAAGAACTTATTAAGTTACATCAACAAAAGTATAAATTTATCCATATTAGGATAATATAGGTAGCACTAAAACATGCTACTAGATTGGATGCTAGAAAAAGTAGTTGAATCTTTTAAATAGATTAACAAACAAATAGAAAAAATAATTGAATTCAAAGATAGGGATGTTGAAATTTGATTTACTCCATCTAAAAGTGTGATGTTAAACCTCCAAAAGGGAATAGAAAAGGTTAAACCTAGATTTTCTCCCTCCTTGGTGTTAATCACTTAATTGGAAGGTACTAGAAAAACAAGATAGTAGATTAGTCAACCTCAGTATAAAGTTGACTTTCCTCCCTTAACTTTTGCTTTTGTGGTTGATGAACCACTAGAAACATGCAACCAAACTTCTAGGCCTAGGTCACCTTCTTTATCTGATATAAGATATGAGGATAAAGATAAGAGTTTATATGTCCTCAAAGTAGTCAATAAGTTAGATGAAAAGTTGAAAGAGTTATTTTCCCTCTTGAAAATACTATAAAAAGAAAATGATTTTTTTTATAACCTTTAATGAAAAAGAATGAGAAATATAGCATAAACACTATAAGATATAAACCAATTGTATGATAGTTATAGATATTTTCACCTATTTGGAAAAGGCCTACAAATTTAAGAGAAAACTTTTCCCAAATTTTTCTACCTCGAACGAATGTATAGTCGTTGAGAAAGCATATTAAGAATATGTTATGAAAAAAGGAAAATAGTCATAAGTATTTACCTATCTGCACTTAACCTAAGTGTTAAAGATATAAGACCGTGAGGTTGTAGCCTTACCATATAAAGCAAAACCCTTTAACAGTGTTATTATGGAGTAAGGAAATTATACTAATTTTTATCTTTAATCTATAGGAAATCTACTTAATAGAGTTGAATAAAAAATTGAACAAGTAGCTTAACAAGGTCTACGACCTTTAGTTAAACTAGAAATGGTAAAAAAAAAAAAAAGTTTATTTAAACCCATGTCATTAGAAAAAATAGATTATAACATGTTAGGTAAAAATCTTGAAAAAACAAAATTAGTTGATAAAACAATCAAAAAGTTAAAAAATATTGGATTAAAAGAAAAAAGTTGCATTTGTATTAGGAAAAAAGGAACAAATTACCAAGAAGAATCAAAACCTAAGGATTATGTGGATAAATTCAGAAAATGTTTTTATCAAAACAGAATCTAGTTTGAAAAGATCCATCACATTCTTATAAGAAGGAAAGCATGGTTTGTGCAAAAGTTCCTATTGCTTTTTGGGATAAGAAGAAGCATGTGGTAAAATTACTATATGAAATGACTTTTAATGAAAGTCAAATACCTACTAAAGTCAAGCCCATAGTTGTGGAACCGAGGCATTTAGAAATTTGTAAAAAAGAAATAAATTACCTCTTAATGAAAGGACTTATTAGAAAAAAGTAATAGTCCATGGAGTTATTCAACATTTTATATGGAAAATACTACTGAACTAAAGTGAGGAGTTCTAAGATTGGTTATTAATTATAAGCCTTTAAATAAGACTTTAAGGTAAATTAAATATCATATACGTAATAAAAAAGATTTGTTAAATAGGTTTTATGAAGCTCAAATATTTTCAAAATTGTTATGAAATCTAGTTATTAGCATATCTAGATTTATGAGAAAGATAAATACAAAACAACGTTCATAGTTCCATTCAAACACTATGAATAGAATGTAATGTCTTTTGAATTAAAAAATGCACCCTCTAATTTTCAAAAATTATGAATGAAATATTTAACACTTATTTAGCATTTACAATTATTTATATTGATGACATGTTAGTATTTTCTAATACAATTGAACGACACTTTAAACATTTAAACCTATTGTTAAAGGTTATTAAAAAAACTAGTTTTGCTATATCAGCCAAAAAAATGAAATTATTCGAAAGTAGAGTACAAAAGATCCTCCCGAGTAGATGGATGAACATATGAAGGCAATTAAGAAGATAAAAATAAAGACAAAGTAACTATTATGTCTTAGCCTCCCTCGTCCTAATACTTTCAAAATAATTGAAATTGATGCATTAGAAAAGGGTTATGGAGGAATCCTTAAGCAAAGGATTAATTCAAAAGAATCATTAGTTCGATTCACTTCAAGAATCTAGAGAAGAGCTAGAGCTAACTACTCTATTATTAAAAAAGATATTTTAGCCATTGTATTATGTATTCAAAATTTTGAAAGTGATCTATTAAATTAGAAATTTCTCTTAAGAATAAATTATAAGGCAGTAAAAGATGTCTTTACTAAAGATGTTAAAAACATTAAGGAAATTTCTTTATCAGATTTCTTAACATATGAATTTTTATAAGGAACTAAGATATGAGTAAAAGGTCTCTCATACTAGCAAAGTTGGTTAAGGATTTGGTCAATGATGGAAAAGCAAAAGAAGTTGATAAACTTTGTAATGATGCTTATGAGCAAGTTTTGGACAAATTGATTACATATCCTTTAATTCCAAACCATATAGATTTTTTATGTGCTATTGAAAACAATTATGCTCAACTTAGATCTAGTGAGGTCATTTGTTTTAATCTTAAAGATGATATGTATCCTCATAATAATATGATGGATTGCTTGTATTATCAATGGATATTACATGGAACAAGTTTTATGGTTATTAAACCCATAAAAAGAGGATATAGATTTGGATTTGGGTATGGCTTCAGAGATTGGGCCTATGCCAAATTCAAGATAAAGAAGATTCTTTATCCAAAAGATTGACAAGGGGATCTCTTTGGCTATAAAGAATTGAAAAAATGCTGAAAGGTTAAAACCTATAATTACTTTGATTATATCAAAGCATGAGAAAAGGCTTTATTATATGAAAATAAATAGAGAAAATTCAGTTGGTTCACTCAGATATATTTTCTAAATGATCCAAAAAGATTTCCAAATTGGTTTAAAACTTAGTTTTTTTAAGTAAAGGTTACATCATCTAGCCTTATAAAATAGAGTGAGAACTATTTATGAATATTTTTGTGAAGTAAATAAAGAGGTTAAAGACCTATTATTAATGTTTGCAACCTAGCATCATGTCCCTTAGACCATTAAATGGGACTACACAATTATGTCCAAACAAGTTAATGTCCTAAATGTTGATATTAGACATATTCCATGGTTGGCAAGATGGATTAATATTTGATAGTGGAAGAAATTTGACTTTGTTTATGATGGAGTTTATACAAAAAAAGGGGTTATTTACATAAATGGAACTAAGGGTCTACCACAAAAGCCCATTAGTTCCAAAGAGATATTAAAGGCTTTAATGGAGTCTATATCAAAAGAGAGATTATTGAAAATGATGATTGCTCTACTCCAACTAGATCAAGACACCTAAAAAAACTAAACTGAAAGTAGCCAGAGGCACATCAATGATGATATTATGCAAGATTTCTTAGACCTATATAAGTTGTAAATGGAAAAAGGACAAACAACTTTTGATGAAAAGATTGCCACTAGGATAGCTTTGATAAAGCTATTACTTTAACAAAAGTATAGGAGGAAAGGACAACTCACTTTGAAAAAGAAGATTCCCTTTAATTATGGTTATTACCCATAAATGGCATACTTAGATTACAGTAGTAGTCAATAAAGAGTATATCTTTTCAATTATTACCTTAATTGATTCAAGTGTGGACATGAATTGTATTAATGAGGGAATTGTTCCTTCAAAATACTTTTTAGAAACAATAGTGTTAAACATTGATGATAAAAGCAAACTTGTTATTAAGTATAAGCTCTCTCAAGCCTGTCATATGATGTTATCTTGGGAAATCCTTTCTTGTGCATGTCATATCTTATAGGATTTGCCAAGTTACTTTTCTATCAATATGCTTAATTTAGTTACTTAAATTAGTTTCCATATAAATGTTTGTGATCTTGTGTTGCTAAGAAAGGAATGGTATCAAAGCCTTCTCACTAGATAAATGTTGAAAAGCTTAAACTTATCAGTGTTTCATTGTTGAAACCTCAAGTCTTATTGCTTTTGTACCTATGTTTGTCATGTGTAGGCATGTAAGGTCATGGGTTGAGACATTAACAATGATATGGCGAGGAATGGATAGGTTAAGACCTAATCAACTATTTAAAAGTGATTGTTCTTTTAATAAAAATAAAAAGATAATAATCAGTGAAAATTAAGATAATAATTATTTATAAAATTAGACTTTTCCTTCTTCTTCATCTTCCTAGGTAAATAAATAGGGAAGTTTCTTTTCTAAAGTTGATTATGTAATAAAAATCATTGTAGAAGCCTTATCTTTAACTCAGTGTTATAACAATTTCTTTTTATTTTCCTAAGAGCTTATTAGCTCACATTAACAAAAGTATAAATTTATCCATATTGGGATGGTACAAGTAGCACTAAAACATATTAGTATAGTAGGTTTAAATAACTCAACAATTCTATATATTAGAAATAAAAGACATAATCGCTTTCATAAGAGTAATTGAATCTACTCTTAGTGATAAACCTATTTGGTTTCCTTATTTTTTAAGCTTTACTTTATCATTATCAGAACCTAATTTAATGCATACTTTATGTTTGGATGTTAAAATTGAAGGATTTGATATCATGCCTACTTTAGAAAATCTAATCCTTATATACAAAATACACTATAAGGTTATAAATACCACTATCTTAAGAATTAAAGAAGTTCTAACAAGATATACAAAATAAAGAGATTACTACATTATTTTTGACTAATAGGTTAAAATTTAATATTTTGGTTCCTAAAACAATTTCTTGGGATTAGGTTAAATTACTCTCTTGAGAATATTATAAAACAATAGCCTTTAATAACCTAAAAGGCATTAAATTCTATTCATAGTGTTCAAATGAAATTATGAATGTTGTTTTGTATTTAACCTTTTCATGAATTTAGATTTGCCAATAACTAGCTTTCATATCAAATTAAGAACATATTTAGGCTTTATATAACCTATTTAACAAATTTTTTTATTAGGTATAAAATGATCTTGTGTTGTCAAGATAGGAATGGTATCAGAGTCTTTTTTCTAGGTAAACATTAACCTTCAAAGTAGGTGAAAAGTTTAAACTTATTAGTGTCTCATTGTTAAAACCCTAAGTCATGCTACCTTTATACCTATGTTTGTCATATATGGGCAAATGTATGGTTTTTGAGAAAGTATATCAATAACATGTTATAAGAAAAGGAAAAATGGTCATTAGTATTCACCCATTTGCACTTGACCTAAGTGTTAAAATAGAAGACCATGAGATTATAGTCTCACTATATAAAGAAAAACCCTCTACCAGTGCCATTATGGACTAACAAAATTATATTAATCTTTATCTTTAATCTATAGAAAATTATCTTAACAAAGTTGAAGAAAAAATTGAAGAAGTAGCTCAGTGAGTTCTAAGACCTTTAGTTAAACCAAAAATGGAAAAAGGGTTTTTATTTAAACCCATGTCATTAGGAGAAATAGATTACAACATGTTAGGTAAAAATCTTGAAAAAATAAAATTAGTCAATGAAATAATCAAATGGTTAAAAAAAACATTAAATTAAAAGAAAATGATGCTTTTGTTTTAGGAAAAGAGGAACAAATTACTAAAGAAGAATTAAGGGTTGAGGATTATATGGATAAAATTCAAGAAATGTTCTTATCATAATAAAATCTAGTTTGAAAAGATCCATCACTTTCTTATAAGAAGAAAAGTATGGAAATTAATAAAATGACTTTTAATAAAGTTGCAATGAAATTATATTATTCTAAATCAACATTTACCGAACTCTTATTAGAGGAACAATTTGATTATAATTACATACAATAGGATGAAAGCAATATTGTAAAATAAAATTTAGATGGAATACCAGAAAATTAGATTTTCATTCTACCCTATTATATGATGATGTTTATCACTATTGCAAAATATAAAGGAGGTAATTCTAACTTATAAATAATAAGATTCATAATAAATAATTTTATTGGACAACTTAAAAGTTAGTGGGATTTCTATCTATCAAAAGAAGCTAAGTCCAAAATATTTAATACTATAAAAATAGAGTAAGGGATGTAACTAGCTGATAATGTTAATACACTAATTTATACAATTACTAACCATTTTATCAATATAACTACCTTATTAGTAGATAAAACATATGAGCAACTCATTAATTTGAGATATGCAAATCTATTTCACTTTAGGTGGTATAAAGATGTGTTCTTTTGAAAAGTTCTTACCAAAGAAGAAATTTAGAGTATTTTTTAAAAAGAAAAATTTTTCTCTAGGTTACCTACCTTATTTGCTGAAAGAGTAAAAAATAAGTTAAAATCCAATTATATAGGAGTTATTGATTATTTTAGTTATACATATGGAGAATTAGCTGCAAAAGTTGTAACAGAAGGAGTTAAACTCTATAATGAGATAAAAGTGCATAGGCAATTACAGAATAAAAAGATATAAGGTAAATAAGCCCTAGGAAACTTCTGTGAATAAATGGGTTATCTACCTATGAAATATCCTAAAAAATTCAAAAGGAAGGGGTTATAAACTCATACCTCAAAAGAAATCTTTTTATAAAAAGAAAAAGTAACAAAAAAAAGAAAGAGAAAAAGCCTAGTCTACAAAAAAGGAAAAAGAAAATTGTCTGTTCTGTAGAAAAATAAGGCATTGTTGTAATAAATGCAAAAGTGAAACAAAAAATTCAAGAATTATTTGTAGATGAAGACTTTAAAAGGTTACTAATGCATATATTCTTATCAAAAGATGAATTAAAAGATAAATCAGACTTAGAAGTAGATCTCCTTGAAAAAGAAGAAAACTTTACCTTTGAAGATTCTGGTAATAGTCATAAGGGTCAATGCAACTATTGTTAAGTTTTATGCAAAAGTAATAACTTATTAGTCCTCACAAAAGAAGATGTTGGATCTTATTGATAAGATTACTTATCCAAAATAAATATATATATATAAAAAAAAGAATAGTTGGAGAAATATCTTCATTTATCTCAAAATGAGACTAAAGTTAAACAACTAAAAGAGGATTACAATTTAAAAACTATTATTTAAAGAGTTATAAATAAAAATTCTAATTTAAAAACTAGAGTTATAGCAATAAAACCTTCAACTAGAGAGCTTAAACTTAGGATCAATCAGTTAAAAATTGAAATAAAAGAATTAAGAGAAAAATTTTTAGTTTTAGAATCTGTGTTTGTTAGAATAAATAAACCTCTAGACATTCTAAATACTTATTTAAAAAAAGAGGTAAGTACTCTTCAATATGTTAATCTCATAACTAGCGTAATTACCAATAAGTGGCATTTTCAGATTAATGTAGTAGTCAATAAAGAGTATATTTTTTAACTATTACCTTAATTGATTAAGGCACAAACATGAATTGTATTCATAAGGAAATAGTTTTTTCAAAATGCTTTTCAAAAACAACAAAAGTGCTAAATACTATTGATAAAAGCAAGCTTATGATTAAGTGCAAACTATCACAAACTGTTATATACAACGAACAAATTTGTATTGAAATTCCATTTATACTGGTTAAAAACTTGTCATAGGATGTTATGTTGGGAAATCCTTTATTGCATATGTTATATTGTATTAAGGAAATTAATAATAGAGGGATTTTCTTAAAAATAAATGGAAAGCTTATTAATTTTAAATTTATATCTACTCCTTAATACAAGAAGATAGATGTCTTTCAAAAATCAATAAGGAGAAATGAGAGATTTATTTAATATCTTCAGAGTGAGGTAAAAAGTAAACATTTACAAGATAAGATAAATACTCTTATTATACAGGTTAAAATACAGGAATTACAATAAAAGCTAGAAAGTATGGTTTGTACAAAAGTTCTTACTACTTTTTAGATAAGAAGCATGTGGTAGAATTACTGTATAAAGTGACTTTTAATGAAAGTCAAATACCTACTAAATCCAAGCCCATAGTTATGGAAACAAGACATTTAGAGATTTGTAAAAAAGAAATAAATGACCTTTTAGAGAAAGAGTTTATTAGAAAAAGTAACAATTCATGAAGTTGTCCAACATTTTATGTGAAAAATATTGTAGAATTGGAGTGAGAAGTTCCAATATTGGTTATTAATTATAAGTCTTTAAATAAGGTCTTGAGATGGATTAAATATCCTATACCTAGTAAAAACAAGTTTGTTCAATAGGCTTTATGAAGCCTAAATATTTATAAAATTTGATATGAAATCTAGTTATTGGCAAGTTCAGATTCATGAAAAAGATAAATACAAAACAATATTCATAATTCCATTCAAAGACTATGAATGCAATGTAATACATTTTGGGTTAAAAAAATGCACCCTTGGAATTTCAAAAAATCATGAATGAAATATTTAATACTTATTTAGCATTTACTATTATTTATATTAATGATGTGTTAGTATTTTCTAATACAATTGAACAACACTTTAAATAGTTAAACTTATTTTTAAAGGTTATTGAAAAGCTAGTTTAGTCATATCAGCCAAAAAGATGAAATTATTCTAAATCAAGGTATAATTCCTCGATCAATTCATTAAAAATAGAACTATTGTTCCTATTAATCAAGCAATTGAGTTTGCTTCTAAATTTCCTAATGAAATTAGAGAAAAATAACAGTTGTAAAGGTTTTTAAGTTGTTTAAATTATATTTCATAATTTTATAGAGAATTAGCTTATAATGCTAAGCCTTTGTTTGAAAGGTTAAAAAAAAAATGCTCTTAAGTGGGCAGATGAACATACAAAGGTAGTTAAGAAGATAAAAATAAAAACAAAGGAATTGTCATGTCTTAACTCCTCATCCTAATGCATTCAAAATAATTGAAACTGAAACATTAGAAAAGAGTTGTAGAGAAATTCTTAAGCAAAGAATTAATTCAAAAGAATCATTAGTTTGATTCACTTCAAAAGTCTAAAAAGTAGTTAGAGTTAATTCATTTACTATTAAAAAAGAAATTTTAGTCATTATAATATGTATTCAAAAATTTGAAAGTGATCTATTAAATTAAAAATTTCTTTTAAGAATAGATTGTAAGGCAATAAAAGATGTCCTTCCTAAAGATGTTAAAAATATTACATCTAAACAAATATTTGCCATATAGCAAAGAATACTTTTTGTATTTGATTTTGATATTGAGTTTATTAAAGGAAATTCTAATTCTTTACTACATTTCCTAACTCATGAATTTTTGCAAGGAACTAAGATATGAGTAAAAGGCCTCTCATACAAGAGCCTTAGTCTCTAGTAAAGTCAACTAACTCACCAACTATAGATGCAAAAGTAAAATAAGTTGATGAACTTTATAATGATACTTATGAGCAAGGTTTGGATAAATCCATTACATATTCTTTAATTTCAAAGCACATAGTTTTTTTTTATGTGCTATTGAAAATAATTATACTCACCTTACACTTACACCTAATGAGGTTACTCATTTTTATCTTAAAGATGATATGTATCCTCATTATAAATTAAAGGATTGTGATGTAGCCCATATCACTGTGTCTCTCACCAATAAGTCCTTATGGCAAGTTCCACAACATTCACTTAGCCAAGAAGATCAGCTCCCATTCATGCTTATCAGTCTTCTCAACAAGTCCATAACTAACATGATTCTCATTGTTGACTTTGTCATTTCCTTTACATTGAAAATATTTTATTTGATAATCTTTCTTTATTAGCTTATAGTTCTTGGACTTGATTGAATGAATGAAATTGCCTTAGGCATTCTTTTGAACCTCAAAGATTTCATACCTATGAAAACCTAGAAGAGTTTTCAATTCATCCTTGAAGAGTCAAAGCTTTGCAAAGTCTACATCATAAAAGAGTTATAGCCATTAACCTAGAAGAATTGATGCCCAACCAATTTCATTGGAAGCTTAGAAGAGCAACCATTGAAGTCCCTTCTCATTTTCACATTTTGACCAATTTTATTTTGTTCACTTCTTCCCCTAAATCGGTAACTCTGCAGTGCTTATTTGCAAAAACTCAAAACATGAGAGTTTTAGATCCACAAGTCCTTGTTTGTTTGAAATTAGAATCAGTCCATTCCAACCTATCAATTAAGAGATATAGCCATTTTCCTAACAACATGTAGAATTGAAATTCTTGCTCGAATTTCTACAAGTCACTCTCCCAATCCTTTTTTTATTTTTGACTTAATCGCCCAATCTTTGGCTACATTAGATTGCTTGTATTATCAATAGTTATTGTATGAAACAAGTTCTATGATTATTGAACCTATAAAAAGAGGATCTAAATCTAGATCTAGGTATGACTTCAAAGATTGAACTTACAACAAAATCAAGATAAAGAATATTTTTTAATCCAAATTCAAGATATGTGTTCACATTACAAAGTAAATTGCATTATAGACTAAATCTACTAAAAAGGTATACTCTATAAAGAATCAAAAGAATGGTGGAAGATTAAAACCTATAATTACTTTGATTATATCAAAGCTTGGGAAAAGGCTTTGTTATATGAAAATAGGCAAAGGAAATTTAGTTGGCTCATATAAATACATCTTCCAAATGATCTAAAAAGATTTCCAAATTACTTAAAGTATTTTCTTTTTATAGAGGGGTTACATCATCTGCTTTTACCACACAAACTGAGAATTATTTATGAACAATTTTGTGAAGTAAATGAAGAGGTTAAAGACCCATTATTAATGTTTGTAGTCTAGTATCAAGTCCCTTGGATCATTAAATAGGACTACACAATTATGACCAAATAAGTTAGTGTCCTAGATGTTGACATTAGACATGTTTCATGGTTGGAATGGATTAATATTTAATAGTGAGAGAAACTTAACTTTTTTTATGATGGAGTCCATACAATAAAATGAGTCATTTGCATAAATAGACTTAAGACTCCACCACTAAAGCCCACTTCTACTAGTCCTAAAGAGATATAAAGACTTTAATGGAGTCTATATCAAAAGAGAGGTTATTAGAAATAATGATTGCTCTACTCCAACTAGATTAAGACACCTAAGTAAGCCAATATCATCATTGATGTGCCTTTGACTGCTTTTAGTTTGGTTAGCTTTGGTGTCTTGATCTAGTTTAAATAGAACAACCATTATTTCTAATAACCTCTCTTTTGATACAAACTCCATTAAAGTCTTTAAGATCTCTTCGGGACTAGTAGGAGTGGGCTTTGGTGGTGGAACCTTAAGTCTATATATGCAAATGACTCTTTTTCCTGTATAGACTCTGTCATAAAAAAAAGTCAAATTTCTTCTAGCATCATATATTAATCCATCTTGCTAAACATAAAACATGTCTAATATCAACATTTATAACATTAACTTATTTGGCCATAATTGTGTAATCCCATTTAATGATTTAAGGGACATGATACCAGCCGACAAACATTAATAATGGATCTTTAACCTCTTCATTTACTTCACAAAATTGTTTATAAATAGTTCTCACTTTGTGTGGTAAGGTTAGATGATGGAACCACCAAACTATCTTTTAAACCAATTTGGAAATCTTTTTGGATCATTCAAAAGATGTATTTAAATGAATCGACTAAATTTCCTTTACCTATTTTCATATAATAAAGCCTTTTCCCATGCTTTGATATAATCCTAAAACTCCTTGCTCTAATTTTACAGCATTTTTCACATAAAATGTTAGGCAACTCCAAGGGCTGTTAATTTTTCTAATAAGCCCTTTCTCTAAGAGATCATTTATTTCTTTTTTACAAATCTCTAAATGTTTTGGTCTTATAGCTATAGGCTTGGATTTAGTAGCTATTTGACTTTCATTAAAAGCCACTTTATATAGCAATTCTACCACATATTTCTTCCAATCCCAAAAAGTAGTAAGAACTTCTACACAAACTATATTTTCTAGTTTTTTTTTGGTAATTCCTATATTTTAACTTATATAATAGGAGTATTTATCTTTTCTTGTACATATTTATTTTTTACCTCACTTTGAAAAGATTAAATAAATCTCTCATTTCTCTTCATTAATTTTTGAAGCATATCTATCTCTTTGTATTAAGGGGTAGATAAAAATTTAAAACTATAAGTTTTCCATCTATTTTTGAGAAAATCCCTAATTACTGATTATCTTAATAGGATATAACATGTGCAAGAAAGAATTTATCCAAATAACATTTTGTGACAAGTTTTTAACTAGTACGAAATGAAATTTCAATACAAATTCCTTTGTTTCATATAACAACCTGTGATAGCTTATACTTAATAACAAGCTTTCTTTTCTTAGTAATGTTTAACACTTATATTGTTTTTGAAAAGTATTTTGAAAGAACTATTTCCTCATTGATACAATCCATGTCCGCGTCTGAATCAATTAAGACAATAGTTGAAAAGAAATACTTTTTATTGACTATTACTATAATTTGAGTATGCCACTTATAACTAATTACCCTATCAATGAGGTTAACATATTGAAGAGTACTAACTCTTCTTTTAAAGAGGTATCTAGAATGTTTGGAAGTTCATTTATTCTATTAGACACGAATTCCAAAACTAAAACTCATTCTCTTTATTCTTTTATGTTAGTTTTTAATTGATTGATCTCAATTTTAAACTCCTCCAATCGAAGGTTTTATTGCCATTACTCTAGTTTTGAAACTAGAATAATTACTTTTAATTCTTTAAATAACAATTTTTAAATTATAATCCTCTTATGGTTTTTTAACTTTACTCTCTTTTCGAGATAGATGAAGATATTTCTCCAAGTATTCTCTTTTCTCTTTTGAATTAGTAATCTTATCAATAAGATCCAAAATCAAATTATCTTCTTTTGTAATGATTAATAAGTCATTACTTTAGCATAAAACTTAATGATAATTACATTGACCATTACAACTATTACCAAAATCTTTAGAGGTAGAGTTTTCTTCTTCTTTAAGAAGATTTGCGTCTAAGTCTGATTCATCTTTTGATAAAAAGATATGGATTAGTGACCTTTTAAGGTCTTCATATATAAATAATTCTTAAATTTTTTATTTCATTTTGCATTTATTAAAATAATGCCATATTTTTCTACATTTGTAATAGACACCATTTTCTTTTTCTTTTTCTATGAACTAGACATTTTTTTTTTTCATGAAAGGATTTCTTTTAAGGTATGGGTTTATAACCCTTCCTTCTAAATTTTTTAAGATATTTCATGGATGGATATAACCAATCTATTCACAAAATCTCCTAGGGCCTTTTTACTTTATATCTTTTCATTCTGTAATTGCCTATATAGTTTTATCTCATTACATAATTTAACCCCTTCTACAACTAATTCTCTTTATGTATAACTAAAGTAATCAATAAGTCCTCCATGATAGGATTTCAACCTATTTTTTACCTTTTTAGTAAATAAGGTAGTTAACTCAGATAAAAAAATTTCTTTCTAGAAAATTCTCTAGTTGTCTTCTTTGGTAAAAAAAAGTTTTAAAAAGAACACATCTTTATACCACTTAAAGTGACACAAATTCAGACATCTCAAATTAATGAGTTACTTATATCTTTTGTTTACTAATAAGGTAACTATATTGATAAAATAGTTAGTAATTGTCTAAATCAGTGTATTAATACTGTTAGTCAGCTACATCCCTTGCTCTATTTTTACAGTATTAAATATTTGAGATTTAGTTTCTTTTAATAAATAAAAATCCTATTACCTTTTAAACTATTCAGTAAAACTATTTACTATGAATCTTATTATTTGGGGTTAGAATTACCTCCTTTAGATTTTGTAGTAATGGTAAACATCATCATATAATAAAGTAGAATGAGAATCTAATATTCTAATATTCCATCTAAATTTATTTTGTGATGCTGCTTCCATCATATTGTACATAATTATACTCTGATTCTTCCTCTAATAAGAGGTCAACCGATATTGGTCTAGGGTAATATAATGTTGTTGGGACTTTATTAAAAGTCATTTTGTTAATTTCCATGCTTTCTTTCTTATAAGAAGGTGATGAATCTTTTCAAACTGAATTTTATTCTAATGAGAATATTTCCTAAATTTTAGCCACATAATCCTCAAACTCTAATTCTTCTTTTGTGATTTGTTTCTTTTTTCCTAATACAAAAGTATCTTTTCTTTTAATTCAAAGTTTTTTAAATTTTTATTATTCATTGACTAATTATGTTTTTTCATGATTTTTACTTGACAACTTGTAATTTATTTCTTTTGATGACATGAGTTTAAATAAAACCTTTTTTTCAATTTCTAATTTAATTAGAGGCCTTAGAGTTCACCGAACTACTTCTTCAATTTTTTCTTTAACTTTGTTAAGCTGATTTCCTATAAGTTGAAGATAAAGATCAATATAATTTTCTTGCTCTATTATGGTGAGACTATAACCACACGGTCTTTTATCTTAACACTTAAGGTTAAGTGCAGGCAAGTGAATGTTAATAACCTTTGTTCCTTTTCTTGCAAAATATTTTTGACATGCTTTCTCAAGGACTATACATTTCTCTAGGTTAGAAAAGTTTAGGAAAAGTTTCTTGTGGTTCATTGACCACAAAAGTAAAAGTTAAGGGAGAAAAGTCAACCCTATACTGAGATTGACTAATCTACTTTCATGTTCTTCTAATACCTTTTCGGTGATTAACACCAAGGAAGTAGAGAATTTAGGTTTAACCTTTTCTCTTCCCTTTTTGAGATTTATCCTCATACTTCTAAATGGACCAAATCAGATTTTGACATTCCCATCTTTAAATTTAATTATTTCTTCCATTTGGCTGTTAACCTACTTAATAGGTTCAACTATTTTTTTTAGCGTCCACTTTTCAGGTACTTTAACCTAATCCTAAGACATTGTTTTAGGAACCAACACATTAGATTTTGACCTATTAGTCAAAAACAATGTAGTAGTCCCTTTATCTGTATATTTTGTTGGAATATCTTTAATTCTTATGACAATTGTATTCATAACCTTATAGAGAATCGCAAGAGAGCTATAACTAAATTAAGAATCTTTTTAAGCACATTGATAAGATAAGCTTTTCTTGTTGCACATTGATGAGAGCTTTCATAGTAGCAAAAAATGGTCTTCTAAGAATTAAAGACAATTCAAAGTCTTCCTACAAATCAAGTAAAATGAAAACATGAAAGGAAATAATGGTAAATAACGGTTATTATAATTTAAGCTTCTTAAAATGTTAAAAGGTATCAAATTAATACTTACACCAAAATCACACAAGGCTTTATCAAAATTAACATCACCAATAATAAAAGGCATGGAATAACTCACTGGATCCTTCAATTTAGGTGGTAGCATATTTCCAAGGAATTGTCAAACCATTATTTATCAAATTTTTACCATCTCAAACTCCTTTAATTTTCTTTTTGTTTTTTAGGATATCCTTCAAGAATTTTGCATAACTTGGCATCTACAAATAGTATTAATAAGAGAAATGTTAGTATGTAACTTTTTAAACATCTCTAAAAATGTAGCAAATTGCTTATCCAAATCAGCTTGTAAGAATGTTTGAGGAAAAGGAATTTTAGGCTTGTAAGGTTTAACACTGGAGTTATGAAAAAACTTTTCAGGTTTTTCTTATCACCATCATCATCTTTTCCTTCCTCTATGGCTTTGTTCTGCTTTTTTCCTCCCTCTAAAACTCACAGATTTATGGTGTCTTCTCTGCTAGGTCACAAGCTTCTTCATTCTCTTCTCAATTTTCTACTCCTCTAAGCTCCTCGTCGCTTCTTAAAGTGATAACTTTCACTTACTTTTTTGGATTCTTTTTGGTGCACTAGGTAAACCTCTTTGAGTTCTTTTTGAAACCAATCTAGCAAGTTGTCCTACTTCAGCATGTAAATTCCTAACAAATGCCTCTTGACTTTGGAACCTAGTTTTGATACTATTAATTTAGTAATCAAATCCTCTAAAATTGGCTTCCTCTCTTATTGTTGAAACCTTGTAGTTGCTCTAGTTTGATTATTGCTTTATGAAGATTTAAGATTACTCCTCTATCTTTAATTGTAAGCATTTGAGTAAGGATTAAAGTTAGACCTACCACTATGAGAAAAAATTAACATGCTCAGAAGAAGAAGCAACAAAAGAAAAAGAATTTCTTACCTGACATTTTACATTTTCATAACTGATTCAACCACATAATTCACATGCCACACTAAATGAAATACTCAATATTGATGCTCCTAAGCTATCCAAATTTTTATGCAAAGAGGCAATTTGTATTGAAAAAGCAGTAAAAAGATCAACATTATGCAAATCAACTCCCTATTAAATAGTCCTTTCATTATTCCATTAGTAGTTATATGAAGTCATGTCCTTTAAAAGATTATAGGTTCTTTTGGTGACTTTCTTATAATGGTGCCTCTTGCAACTACAATATAGAATGATTAAGAGGTATAACCCATTGTAGAAATTTTAAACTGAAGCAGCATATTGGTAAACTAGGCGAGGGCACTTGATGAGAAAATCCTTAAATCTTTCCCATGACTCATATCAAATTAGGCAAAAGTAGTTTTATCATTCCTCATCTTAGTTTCAAAAGAGTGAAAATTTTACCTAAATTTTTGTATTGTAGCCACCAAGTAGTAATAGATCCTATAAGAAGAGAGACAAG
>JAIRCJ010000383.1:0-57458 GCA_020883675.1 Bruguiera gymnorhiza
GGCAAAAAAGGCATTATGTTTTGGCCTTTGGTCATGCACAGAAAGCAAAAAGGCTTTGAAAGGGATTGTTAATTCCTTGGCTTATGAAAAGAGAAAAAAAAAATGTAAGAAAGTGCATATATGGACATTGTTACAGTTATGCGTGATGGTGGACACCAAAGGATACATTATATGCATGAAAAATCATACAACTTTCATGTATAAGGTAGAAGGTTGCGTCAAACTCTTACAAAGGAGAGACAACCAAGAGACATGATAGGTTTATGAGAAAGTGATAACCACTAGACTATAAAGAAATGGGCACATTGATATGAAATGAGAGGTCAAAGGAATTGTCAATTCCTTAGTTAAAAGACATGCCTCAATTATGTGAAAAAGAAATACAAAGGAATTATGAAAAGGAATAGCCAATGGTAATGACATGCTAAAATTTCTTTGACATCATTCATTTCATTATTTAAATAATTATAATTGTTTGTTATGTTAATCATGCATGAAAATGGTATATGCATACATATGTGCATCAATTTGGTATTGTATGAATATTTCATTTGGATTTTTGTTTGCTTGTTATAGTAATGGTTATATAAAAACCATAACGTGACTCTTAATTTATATAGTCTGCATAAAAGTTATTTATATGTGACTTTTAGTTCTTCAAAAGCAACAAAACTTTATGGCATTACAAAGTGGGATTGTAAATTCCTAGAAAAGTGCTTGCATAACATCAAATTCAAAGGAAAAGGTGCCAAGGTGGTGTTGTATTATCAAGTTATGATATAATTTGATTAAGGAAAATCCTTTACAATTAAAAGAAGGGACGATGGTTGCTTTGAAAGGCAATGATAATTCATTTGTCAAAGTTAGCAACGACTGCTTTAAGGAAACAATGTTTCCTTCGGCTTTACCATAAAATAAAAAGATCTAGCTAATGAAGCAATACAACTCTTTAAGGACAATTCCTTCTTATTAAAAGATAGTGTTAAGGAATTAAAATTTCTTTCAATTTGACAAATGGATGCAAGACCATCTAAGCTTATTATCTGGGGCTACTTAGATAGTTATGTATGTATAACTCACTAATGGAAAATTAACAATAAAATGGAAACCATTGGGTCAATGGGTTTGGAGCCCATAACCCACTACCTAAAAGTAAAGAAATACAATTGCTACATCATATGTATATATGTCTTTAATTAAAAGGACATCAATGTTGGAAATTAAATGTCCACTAATCAAATTGATGTTTTTGTTGGTTGGTGCAATTAAAATATAGGTTGCTGGGATTTGAAATCATGTCCTTCTAAGTGAATGAACAAGTTTTAATTGTTAGACTAATTGCTTTGATAATTAATTATTCTAATTAATGGTTAATGAATTGTTTTAATTATATAACCAAATATTGAAAAGTTATGTTTTATAAGATTTAAACTCAAATTAAAAAAGAGTTTAAAATGTGATAAATAAAAAATCATGATCAATGAGTTTTAAACCCATGATCTAAGATGAACAAAAATTCAAAAAGCATGATAACTTCTTAATTAAGGTTGGTTTTTGCTAATTATAGTATTTATTACATTATATACAATAGATTTGTAAGAGCATATTGTTAACCTCAAAATCAAGTACATATGTTGGCTATTATTATATATTGATTAATCAATAAAATTAAGAGGTTGACCAAAGTCTTAGGGAATAAGCCATTAAGAAGGATGAATCAAACCTAAACTTAAGAATCATTTATAACAGAAACTTAACTCAATATTTCATACAATATTAAGTCTTGAATTTAATAAGTTAAAGTATATCATTCGTGTGATTGACATATTATAATTAATGTTTATTTTTATCTTAGGGTTATATATTATTTGCTTCTTGCAATTAAATTCAGAAAATAAATTCTTAAAACTCTTAACAAACTTAAAAGGATATTTTATAGTAGGGGACCTAGTCTACTTATATAAATATAGAATATTTATACTATTTCAATAAGTTAAATAGTTTGACTTTAAAATATTCATAAGAAGGATATGAATACGATAATTTTTAATATGTCAATTAATTAAAAAAGTATAATATTGTATAATTATTTATATAAATTAATTTTATAATTTATCAATAAAATAGTTAGTTTAAAATTTATCTATTATATTATTTATACTTATTCTAATGCATTTTTTACTATGTAAAAGTTTAATATATAAGACACTTTGACTCATTCATTTGATTTTTAAAATTTTAAAAACTTTATTATATTTTTAATATTTTAAAAATAATAAAGAATTATTTAAATATTTTTAAAATAAAAATTATATATACCTATTAATTTATTTGATAATTATAAAAAAATATCTTTTATAAAAAATATATTTAAAGTGTCATATTTATTAGTAATAAAATATATCTATTTTGACCAAATAATATTTAATTTATTTAATAATTATAAAAATATTTTTTTATGAAAAAAATGTTAAAAAGATCATATTTATTGATATAAAAAAATATTTTTCTTGTCAAATGATTCTTCAAATAATATATATAGTGTTTTTCCTTTTAATAAAAAAGAGAATATATATATATATAATTTATTATTTTTAAATAAAATAATTTTAAATAATATACAAATTTCACAAAAAATTAATTTTAATAATATAAATTATAGTAAAATATATTTTATTTTATTTTATAAAAAAAATTATTATAATTTTATCATACAAGAGAATTTTATCTTTAAAAATAATATTTAATATATAAATTGAAACAATTCTTTTGTTTCTAATAAACTCTTACTTTCGGTCCAACAAGCTTCTCTTTGACTCAAGTAAAGGACGGGGGCGAAACTACCATTTACCGGTCAAAATTCTGTGTGACTATAAGAGAGATCTTCTTGCCAGCTTTTTCTAGTGTTGCTAAAGCAAAATGCGCTGCATGTAGCTATGTTGAAATAAACCGGTTCCATCCAGCGTAGCCCCTAGCCCAGTACCGCCTACGGGCCCTAATTGAACGGAGAAACTCCTGTTAATGGAAGTTACCATAGAGGTAGGTTAGGAGCAGAACTTTTGATTTTTCTTTATTTTTTAAGAAAGAGAACCAAGGGCAACACTGACGGCTATTTCATTCCTGGAACCTTGGCAAACTTTATTGAACTTGTATAAATGCCAGGACAATAATATTAAAGGAACAAGGTATGAAATAATCCCATCGCAGATCTCTAGTCACCTGAATAGGTTGGAAACCAGAAATGTTGGCTCCTTTTGGGCCACAACAAATGTACAAAAGAGACGAGTTAAAATAGCGACGTTATGGTCTCAAAAATCCAGCTGGTAGCTAAAACGTACTCTTACTACTTGGCATTCCAATTTCAATCATATAGCCCTAATGTACGTGTTAATCCCAAGACTACTTATTAAATCATTTAGCATTAGAACAATGCAAAACAACCGGTCGAGGTGGCAGTCTGACATTTCTGCGACTACGCTAGGTACTCGACTAGATTTTGAGTACTGTGTGTGTGTGTGTGTGTGTGTGTATAAATATACATATCAACCTATCTAAGTTATAGCCAGAAAAAAGAAAAGAGAAAAAAAGTTTAGTCCCTCGTATATTTTAAGTATAAAAGAGATGATGTGAATTACTGGTGCTCGAGTTATAGGTCTTTTCTCAGAAAAAGATTGAATTGCAATGTTAATGGATGACCTTTAATCAGAAACAATTTCTATATTACAAGTAGGCCCTTTTTATGTTAGGAAAAACAAAAACCCAATATAAAAGAGAAAATAAAATAAATAAATAAAAAGCTTGAAGACCCTAGAGTCATGAAATGCGGCTCAACCCATTAAACCAGATAGCAGGTTTGAGTAAAAAAAAAAGATAAAAAAAAAAAACACGGGCTCTGTACTTTCCAAATATAAACAGACAGATTTTGTTTTCTCAAGAATTATGACAGCCTATAGCGCCGGAAGAGGAATGGTAAACATGGGGCCAATATTTTTTGTATTTTGTAACCATGGAAAGACAACATGCAACTACATTATTAACACGGGTAAAAGTAGGATTTAGAGGCCATAGCTTCCAACTTTTGTCCAAAAATCCTTGCTTTTTCAATGAGAAAAAAAAAAAAAACTCTTATTAAGAGAATTTGGTAAACCATGGTATGGGGACTTGGTTCGCTTAACAGGACCTTATTAACACCAATTTAAGCAAAGCTTTTAATTTTATGGATTTTCTTTGTCAAAAACAATATATATATATATATATCCCAGACCTTATATAAGGGTCAGGCATATGATGTAAAAGAAGTAAACCCAAAGAAGACCCCGAAGAGTAAAGAATGAGGGATGGAACCTTCCATAGTTCGGAATACCACATTCAGTACTAATTACAGCTCCTGTCAACACCATTAGCCTAGTACTGCTACAATACACAAAAAGACCGGACCAAAAAAAATATATATATATAGAGTAAAAGGGCAGTCAGGAAACCACCAGACCTAGTAAATTTCTTTGAAATCACCCAAAAAATAGAAACAAAAGTTTGTTACTTTAGACAGTACGAGGAAAAGCACACTTGCTGTTTCTGAAGCATGAATAGATAGCATACCTGTTACAGATCTATAAATTATAAAAAGAAATAAGAAAATTATAACCTTTTGTTAAGAAATTGAGATAAGAGATCGATGTCTTTAGGGCTGGGAGGTTTTGCCTCAGAAACTATCTTCTTGTCCAACAACATGCTTGTACGGATGGCTTCTTCATTTGCAAATGTAGTCGATGTCTGCAAACACCTGGTAGATCCTCATAGAGAAATCACCCCTCTCTCCATGCCACCGTCGTTGATGCCTTCTGAGCTTGGCCGGACGATAAAGAAGATATTATTAGTGTGTGTGTGTATCAAAATGCAGACTAAACATAAAGGCACACGTGCCTTTGGCACTCCCGAACGCCCTACTTGCACAGCTAAGACCCTGCAAATCAAAGCAGCAAAATTCTTTTAGTAAAAAAGGGAAAAAGAGAAAAAAAAAAAACAGAGAGATAAGAGTACAGAGAAAGAGAGAAGGGACCGTACAGATGAGGATGAACGGGAAAGATAATGCCAATACATGATTATGTGCAGGTTAAGTAGCAAAACTGCCGGGAAGTTGGAATAGGAACTCAGTCAGGAGGGGTTGTTTGCCGAAGTTGACCATTATATCATGTTCCAGTACTGAAAGAACTTATGCGGGCATTTGATTAGAGGTCGCTGCTGCTCCAGTGTTGGTAATGCTTGATTGATTCGCTTATATTATTATTATTATTATTATTATTATTATGATAGTGCTTGTGATCTGTACTATGTGAACACGGTATACTAGACAGAAGACAACTTGTTGCCCTCTTCGCCCAGGGTCCCAAAATCTTAAAAAGTAATACAATGATAAACAAAAGCTTGGATTAGATCTCCTATATACAAAAATTAGGGTCGGTACCTTGGACAGAACCCATCTCCTTCTTGGCCAGAGCGACACTTTCTTCTTCGAACTCTTTCAGTGTTTGGAGTGTTAGTATATGCCATAGTAAACAATGTGTTGTTTATTATTATAAATATATATTTGATATTATATATATATAATATATTCATTAAAAATATTATTTATTTTTAATATTATTTATCTAACGGTATAGTCATTCAAAAATTTTAAAAATAAAATTCATGGTATAATAATACTTCATAAATTTAATTATAATGAAACCATAATTATAAGAATTTTTATTATATTAAATTATTATTTTTAAATATTTTTAATTGATATACTATCAAAATAGAATATTGATAAACTTGTGAGATACAACAATTGTTATATTTCCTTTTTATGAAAAAGGTAGTTAGTCTCATAAACTAAAGTATAAAGATAGTTACACAAACATGTAGATATTTGTTAGTTAAATAATTTTTTTTAATTGACTTGTCATAGGAATTCCTAATAAAATATTATTTGTGTGTATAAAAATTTATTTTATGTGAGAATTGTGTAATTGATTTTTAAATTTAAAATCACTAAGATATTTCATATAAAAATTATATATTTTGATTTCATTTCTATGTTGTCCTAATTAAAAATCATTTATGGAAGTAAAGTTGGATATATTATGAATAAATATTCCATCTATTTTTAATAAATATGATTCAAAAATTTTTTTGTAAGATGAAATAATAATTTATAAGAAATTATAATTTCATTCATGAAATTAATAAGTATACAAACAATTAGAAATTAATGAAGTTAAATAATATGAAATATATACTAATTTTATACTTTATATTTAATTAAAATATTAATATAATAAAATGATTGAATTATACTAAAAATTTATATATTGAAAAAAAATAGTCAAATTATCTTAACAGTGTTAATATTTGAGTGGTCATAATATATCATTAGACATCAATTTTGATTTATAAATATAAATAAATTAATTAAAAAATTAACAATAAATTAAAAATTTTAATTTACCTAATCTTTTGAAATTATAAATTTATATTCATTGTCAACATGCTAACATTTTAATAGATCATACACATAATAATAATTGAAGAAATATATAATTGAAATTAAGATGAATTTAATTGAAAATTTTAAAATATTTATTAAGTCAAATATGTGATATTTTAAAATATAAGAGTTAAAGTATAATTTATTAAAAATTATTACAAGTCACTTAAATAAAATTTTAAAGTCAGAATTTCAATAAATATTCTAAATTATGATTTATATCTAACACATTAGAGTTACTAGTTTCTTCCTCTCTTTCTCTCTCTCTTTTAAAAGCTATTTAGACTGTGAGGGTTGTTTTCTCTTTATTGTCCAAATTGCAACAACCTATGAAAAAGGAAAAGAATTTGAAAGTTATTTCACTAATTATTCTATTTTTTAAGTAAACATATAAATCGATTTTATAAATCAAAATTGTAAATTATTATTTTTATAGTATATTTATTTGATAGACACCTTTACCTTTTCTAAGATGGAGAACGTGGGAGGATTGGCCGAAAGATCAGTTTCAGTTCTTCGTGCCTGGCTTTTCGAGCACATCCACCACCTCTAAGTATTCTCCAAATTCTAAGAATCCCATTTATTCCCTTACCTTTCTTATCTGATTTCTAACATATTTCTTTATAGTTTATATTGTCACAAGAATGCAGCTTTTTTGATTTTTTAACTTGTGTTTCAGCTCTCCCAAGGATTCAGACAAGCACATGTTGGCAAAACATATGGGGCTTATAAGGAGCGAGACTTATAACATCTTTCCAATTACAGGATTTCTGTTTTAAATTTGTCTTGCTTCTTTTGATAAAAATTATGCCTTGTTTCTCATGATGTACAAATGTTCGGCTGTTTTCAGGTGTCCAACTGGTTCATAAATGCTTAGGTTCGGCTTTGGAAGCCAATGGTGGAAGAATTGTACCTGGAGGAAATTAAGGAAGAAGAAGAGCAGAATCGATCAGAAGACAAAACAAGCAATAGCGAACAGAAGGATAATTTAGCTTCAAAGTCAGGCCTACAAGAGAAGAGTTCGGCTCCTGATAATCTCAAGTCCACCAACTATTCACCAAGTTAGAATGCTCCTTATGCAATTTCAATGTCCGCAGCTTTGCTGTCCGCTGTGGGAGTAAAGTGCAATAAATCAGTCTGGCTTCTCCATCATAGGGACATCTAAGTTGGAAGGAATCACACAAGCAAGTCCAAAGAAACCAAGAAGCACTAAAATGATGCTATCTCTCACTATCATTCCTTCAACAGGCATGGATGACGTGAAGCCTGACCAGGTTTCTGTGAAATTAATATTTCCAATTTATTCAGTCAATAATATAAGCTAAATGTCTGTGCAAGTAAAAGCAACCTCAGATAGCTATAGTATTCTTTATGCAAGAATGCTTAACATTGTGTTAAAAAAATTTTCATAGGATGCTTCACAAGAAATGATAGTTTGAACTATTTTGAAAAAAGAGTTTTATATCACGAGATTATTATTTTCACCTCAAGAAACAGTTTGTTAAAATGTGCAGTATCCACGGTTATATGACCCAAGATTCCTCTTTTCCTATTCATTGTGGAAGTCGAGTCGTATCTAACATATTCGTAACATAACCTGTCATCGTCCGTAACATGATCTATTTGTGACATTTTCTCTCACCGAATCCATCGATATTTTCATCGAGAATCAAGACTTCCCTTATCTACTTCTTGCATGTGAAGTACTTCAACGTGGGAGTCGAGTCATACCTAACCTGTTCGTGACATAACCCATCATCGTCCGTGACATAACCTGTCTGTGATATTCTCTCTCACCGAATTCATCGATATTCTCATCGAAAATAAGAACTTTCCTTACTTACTTTTTGCATGTGAAGCGCTTGTCGTACCTAACTCGTTCATGATATAATTCATCACCATCCGTGAAATAACTCATTCGTGACATTTTCTCCCACTGAATTCATTGACGTTCTTGTCGGGAATTGGGGCTTCCCTGCCTACTTCTTACATGTGAAGTTCTAATATCATTTATTATGAGATCATTACTTTCTCTTCAAAAGGCAGTCTATTAAAGTGTATAACATCTACATTTATATAATTCAAAATTTCCCTTTTCATATCCAATATGAGAGTCGGTCATATATAATCCGTTTATAATATAACCCATCATTATTTATAAGATAACCTATCTATGACATTTATTTGTGAAAACAAAAGTTTTCAAGATGGAAGAATGTTCAATGTGAAAAGGACATCCAGAGTAACCCTTATAACCACAAGATTCGTAACCATCATAAAAGCAAGAGTTTTATCCAAAACTCAAATCAATCATACCATTCACTGACAAGGAAATAAAAGGAAAACGTAAATTGAAGAAAATGAAAAGGGACAAGGAACAAAACAAATCAAGTTTACAAAATATAAATCAATGTGACAATTCTTCAAAGAGAAAAGGAAAACAAAAAAGAAAGGAAATTAAGGCGAATAGAAGGCATAGGTCAATTGCCGTCATTTAAGAAAAAGGGCATATATACCCTTTCTTCCTTCTGTGTCTTGAAGGAAGGCAGGATGATGCTTGTGGCTGCAGTCCAATTAGATGAAGGTCGTTGGGTGAATTTCTGTTCATCATAGGATTATGGATCTGTAAAGTTTATTTCTTAAGGGAAACTAATTAATTGGTATACAACGACAAAAGCAGTCATGATTTAAGTCTTTTGATTTAAAAAAATAAAAAATAAAAAATGATGTAGTTTTAACATTTACTCTTTTTTCTTCATTTATGTATAATTTTTCCAATTAGAGTACACTTTTTTTTTATATTTTAATGAACTCTTAAATTAAGTTTCGTGTACTTGAATTAAAAGAATTTGTACTCAATTTTAAAAATTCAAACAGTTAAGTCTTCAAAATTTAAAAATTGATTATAATTTTTTCAATTTGAGCAACCTTTAAATTAAACCTACTTATTCAAATATCAAGTATTGATTACTTAAATTTTAAGTATTTGTATTTAATTTTAAAATTTATAATAATTATGTATTTAAAACTCAAAATTTGGGTATAATTTTTCTGATTTAAGTAAGTTCTTAGATTAAACCTACTTATTCTCAAATTTATTTAAAGTATTTGTAATTAATTTTGAAAATTTAAGTGGTTAAGTATTTGGTATTCAAAATTTGAATAAATTTTGTTTGATTTAAATATATATTTTTTGATTTAAATATAATTTCTTTGAGTTAAATAACTTCTTAAATTAAATTTACTTGTATTTAAATTTAAATAATTTTGAAATTTTAAGTGTCCGGTACAATTACATGGATTCGAATATAATTTCTCCTATTTGAACAACTTCTTAAAATAAGCTTACTTATATTCAAATTTAAATTATTTGTATGCAATTTTGAAATTTTAAGCATCTTGGAACTCAAAATTTAAAAATTGAGTGCACTATTTACATTTATCACTCTCATACTCAAATTTAAAGCATTATATTACATTTAAAAATTTAAGCACTTTGGTACTCATCTATTTAAAAATTAAATATAATGTTTAAATACTATTAGAAGTCCATGTTATCATATAATTTAATTTCTTTTATTTTATATTCAAAAAATTTCTACATGCATGCCTACTATTAAGATAATACATTGGGAATTTCTTATTTTTCAGCTGCATCATAATCAAAATTAAAGTTTGTATTTTATGAAGATTTGAAAGAGCTGACTTCATCTAAGAATTTTGCTCTTGTAACAAAATAGAATAGTTTGATTGGTTGAAACTTTTATCAATTACTTCAAAGTGTTTAGTAAAGTGCATGCAACTTTAATATGCAAAGTGTTTAAACATCTTCATCTAATTGATATCCAAAAATTATTTTAATCTTATAGGTTAAAGCTCGAATTTTAGATAGGCCACAAAGAAGTATTCTTTTTCATGAATTCTTATCTTAGATGATCTATTTTTATAGAGATCAATGTGATATCATCTATTGATCAAAAGTTCAAACAATTTAGTTAATCTATTTTTCCAATACCCTTTCTGTATATATTTATTGTCACAATTATCAAAATTTGTCTCTCAAATTTAACATATCTTTTAGTTAAAGAGAATAAAAGAAAAAAAAAACAAGGAGAAAAAGAAAAGGTTTAGCAGCAAAATGAAAAGTTAACAAAATTGACTAGGGCTTTTTTCTTTTTCTTTTTCAGTCTTAGTTGCCTTTGCAACCAATTTCAAGTGATTACAAAAAGGTAAACTGCACATAATACGTGAGCACATATAACTATCAACGTTTAATTCTTTAAAACTGTGGCAGACATTCTAAGTCGCGTACTAGTACTCTTTTATATAGTCTCCTATGATGCGCACGCACCATCAAATCCAAGTGTGAAAATTACTTCTGGAGAATTCATACTATTAGAAAGAGCGCTTTGTTGAATAATAAAAGTGTGAGTTCAAAATCTATATATATATATATATAAAACAGTGTGACTACGTGGCCGCATAGCTAGAAGGTGTGGGAGATGCACAATCTGGTTACAATACTGCGTTTTTTCATGTGAAAAAGTGTAATATATTTTTGAGAATGCAATATATTTTTTCAACGATACAAGACATTTTTGAAAAAGTGCAATAAGTTTTGTTAGAAATGCAATATATTTTGATTTTTGTAAAAACACGGATAATGTAACTAGAAAAATGCACTCTAGTTTTTCTTTTTTTTTGTTTTTTTTTGGTGTACATGGAGGGTATGTATGACGCAGAAAAGAAACGGAAGAAAGAAACTTATGGGGGTTTGTTCCCAATAGTTCACGGCTGCATATCACACAGTGTGTCCTGTGGAAAGAATGAGACCACTTCTCGTGGGGGAGAGGCAAAAACAGTGTTTTCCCGCTGGCAAGGAAAAGACATAGTTAGATAACTAGTCAACTGCGTGGTTACCCTTCCTGTAGTTGTGAGGACAGCAAGGATGCCAATCCTTGTACAAGAAATCTTGACACTCAAAGGACCAAATTCAGATGCAAATGTGTAAACTAGCTATCCGTGAGAAGACAGCAAGTGCTATCTGAAAATCTATTTTGAGCCAAACTTGGCGAAACCCCATCCGCCAAGTTAGTGTGAGTTCCAAGAAAATTCTCCACAATTCTGCCACAAACCGGGTGCAGCAGCCCACTTGAGATGCAAAGCCAAATAGCCAAAGTCCCTTATGATCGTGCAAAACACTTCCGACTCCTGCTAGGCTAGGATTTCCGTGCGAGGCGCTATCCATATTCAGCTTCACCCAATCCTCCCGAAGGAGGCTCCATCCAACCAATCGGACATGTTTAGGTAGGGATAGGTAACCATCGAGTGCACCCATGCCAGGGAGCTGATATTGAATGACAAGCTGGCAAATAAAATCAGCAGAGTAGGCAGTACTAGGCTTTCAATCAATAGTGCTTGCATTTCGTCATCGCCACAACCACCAAGTTGTGGTGAAGGTTACTGGCCACTCTTCATGTAACATCAAGTGTTTCCTTCCTATGATATTTGTCGGCAATCGAGTGTCAAAGATACTTTCAGAAAACCATTGGTGAGCCAGTCTTTGGGGCCTTAGATCGTCCCTGAAAAGATGCAACAAGTTTTTCTCTGCAGGCAGCAAAGCGGTTCAGTAAATGTACTAGAGAGTCCCGGCTTCTACCGCTGAAGATTTGTAAGAAGATTACGGTGTGTGAATTGCCACAAGAAGCGGCGGATTCGCTTCGGAACGTTGAGCTTCCATAGGTTGTGATATAGTTTTGAAAAGGTAACTATATTTTGTTGGAAATGTAGTATATTAAAAATGTAATATAGTTTTTCAACAATAAATATATTTTGAAAAGATGCGTGCCAAAATTTTATGGTGTCAGGCATGCAAAATTTTATGGTGTCAGGCATGCAAGAGTAGGAGATTTGAATCAGGCACGCTTAATTTTTCTAGCAGATAGTGGAAAGGAATTATGCCTTTTCGAGTGCAAGTATTAGTGACCATGTAGATTGGGAGACCATAACAGGGGCATTGTGGTCTGTTTGGCTATTCACATTGATATTTTTGTTATTAGAAATCCTAAGCTTCTCAATCTTCCTGGAGTACGGGGACACTGCACATGTCCCCAAAAATCAACCAATCAACCATTTTTTTTTTTAATAAAGTGAAAAAGGAAAAATAATAAAAGAATATTCAGCAATATGGAAACATTGTTATATTCATTTCATTTGTTTTTCGTTCAAGGCCAAACCAGCTAAAGATTGTAATAAATTTTTATATTAGTAATATTTAATAAAAATCAATATAAAAAACATTAATCAAGCTAAAAATAGATAATATTAAATGAATATTTATAATAAAATCAAATATATTTTCTATAAATTAATATGTAGTTATTATATTATTGAAAATAAAGAACGATAGTTACTATATGAAATGAAAAAATGAGTTAATTTATCTTTTGAAGTTGTGTATATTAATATTGAAATATTATAAGATAACATAATTAATTGAAAATTTTTATGGTAATATTAGAGGTTTGAAAATTAAATATTTTTTGTGTCAAATTTAATTTATAAGATATTATATATTTTTTTCTGTAATATATTATTTTTTGTGAGGTGTTATTTATTTTTATGAAAGTGTGGTATATTTTTTAAAGATATCTTATAATTCTATTATAATATTATTTGAATTTATTGTTAATATTTTTATTAAAATTTATAATTTATGGATAGAGAGTTGATCGAGAATTTTATGAAAATTTTATCGTTTAATGTTTACATGGAAAAAAATGAAAAGGAGTAAGAGAGATGTTAAAATGGCATAACATTGCATATTGTCTTATATTATGTTGTATAATTTGATTATTATAATGTGAATAAAACACATTATGTAAATATATTTTTTATATGTATAATATACACACAATATATACAATAAAATGTAATTTAATAATAGTACATGATTAAAATTTTATATCATTCAATAAAAATATATTTAAAATACAACTAACTATCCAAAGTTTCAAAATCTCTATCAAAATATTTTCAACTTATGAGATATTTATTTTTAGG
Source organism: Bruguiera gymnorhiza (assembly GCA_020883675.1). Taxonomy (NCBI): domain Eukaryota; kingdom Viridiplantae; phylum Streptophyta; class Magnoliopsida; order Malpighiales; family Rhizophoraceae; genus Bruguiera; species Bruguiera gymnorhiza. Next base: position 13,592 of record JAIRCJ010000383.1, read on the forward strand.
TAAAAACTGACCCCTTGACAACTAAGTTCTTTTTCGATTGATGAAATTTTCAATTAACTAATAGGTCCTTTAGCAAGTTCTTTCTTACCAAGTTATTTGATTTGTAATTGCACATTTGAAATTTATTTAAATCAAATTTATTCCTAGTATATATTTATGAACAATTTTGAAAATAATAATTAATTATATTTAAAATGATAAAAGTACAAAATAGAAGTTAGTATGTTAAGAAATAGAAAAGATAATGTCCATTTTCAGTTTGGATATGATATTGAAAATTTTTTTCGTAATTATGGATATTTTCAAAAAAGAGATAATAAAACTATTGTATAATATGATTAAATTATTTTATATTTTCCCTAAGGTATCATATGCCTTTTCTAAGGTATTTTATATATTCTATGTTATAATTTTATGAGATTGAAGTTTATTATTTTTTACTATCATATAATTTTGTTAACTTGTCATAAATATTTTGAGCAAGTATTCATAATTTTATAACTATCTTGCATATAATACTTTTATTAAATTATATGATAGGTTTAAAAATTATATACAATACTTTTAATGAATTATATGACAAATTTAAAAATTATATATAATATTTTTAATTGAATGATATAATAAGTATAAGAATTATATATGATATTTATAATTAAATTATATGATAGGTTTAGAAATTATATACAACATTTTTATTATATTATACAATAAGATTAGGAATTATATATAACACTTTTAATTAAAATATATGTGAATTATATACAAGCACTTATGTTGAATTATAGGACAAGTTTATGAATTATATACATATTATTATTGAATTATATGACAAGTTTGAGAATTATATACGATATTTTTATTAAATTATATGACAAATTTGAAAATTATATACAAAATTTTTATTCAATTAATTTATATTTAGGAATTATATATGACACTTTTAGTAAATTATATGACAAGTTTTGGAATTACATACAATATTTTTAATTGAAATATATGACATATTTGAGAATTATGCAAGTTTGAAAATAGATTATGACACTTTCAATAAAAGTGTTTTACTTATAAAGTGTCTTATAATGCTTACAAAATGTTTTGTTATTGCATTAAATAGCAATACTCTCATCAAACTCAACCTTGGAAGCAAACAACTATTTCATAGATTAGGATATCTTGCCATACATACGAGGAAATAACATTAACTAATACAAAGGAAAACTAATTACACCTAAACGAAACTTCCAAATGATACCTCTTTCTTATTAGACTACATGTTTAGGATATCAATAACATCTCTTGTAACTTGCATATACATAAGTTCCATTGGTTATTAAGGTCCCTTATCACCTTTCTCCAGCATGTCTTGACTTTATTTAAGTGCATTCATACTATTTCCAAATTAAAGCATGTAAGGCCATTTCTTCAATATGTTGGACCATTTATGTTAACGCCTTCAGCTCTATCACCAATTCTCAAGTCCAAGTCAGTCCCTTTTTTGAATAAGTGTTAGTGCCAATTCCTTCATCTTGCGAGTCATTTTTTGGCTTTCAAGTAGGGATCTCTTATAACAATTATATTGTGCCAATGGGCTACTTTATTTGTTTTCTAAATAATAAACAATCACAAACACAAATCAATATAATGCATTAACTTGTAAATAAATGGATTATTGTATAACATGATGATGCAATTAATTGAATGAATATAGCTGTATTCACATATGTCCATGACACCAACTTAAAGAGAATAATAATGAAAAGTTTTTCTCACTCATAATGTAAGAAACAAAGTTCTCAAGTAAGTTTCTTTGTCAAAGACAACTACTAATACAAATATTATGATATGAGCCCTTATAATGTCCTTACCTATATACACAATCATTGTCTCATGGGTCAATTGAAAGTCCAATCTTTGGTATATGCTCACAATTTCCTTAATTATTTATAGGTTTACTCTATCAATAAATTTCATATTACATCTTTCTTTATCAAATTTAAGGTGTAATTTATCCCATCAATGAAGTTTTCCTAATGCTTTGTTATGTCGAGAAGTAACACAATGCTTGAAGATTTAATTTTACTTGACCAAATTATACCTCTTTTATAGCTAAATAGCAATTTGCTCAAACAAGCCAACACTTGGTTAAGCTTATCACATTTTGACAAATCAGAATAATGCCAATTTAAGATTGAACACTATAGATACTTGTGGGAAAAAAGATTATGACACTTTAATGAAATATATGACAGGTGCAAAAAATATGTAAAAAATTTTTATTGATGACAAACTTAATAGACTATGACATTTTTATTGAAATATTTGATGGGTTTAATTATTACATACAACACTTTTATCAAAATATATGAAAATTTTGAAAAAAAAAATATGACAATTTTATTGAAATATATAACAAGTTAGGGAATTATACTAGGTGGTTTTAGAAACCTATTATTCATTTGCATAGAATATAATGGGCCAAAAGGAAGGAGCCTTTATTTGGCATTTCATTCTAAGGTTTGTTTTTTTTTTCCTAGTTTGTGAAATTTTGCCTCCTTTCTTCTTTCAAAATTTGGCATAGAATCATATAGACATTACCATAAATCTGCACCAATTAATGGATAATGAATCAAAGACCAATAATAATCATCACATCATCATATATAAAATAAGACACAGCTCATAGAACATTAGCAAAAGGATTCATACACATTAAGAGGCACACTCCTTTATGAAACATAACATTACTACTAAATGGGACATTAAACTACACTAATACTTCCTTTAATACACCCATATTTTCTAGAATAAACTAGCAGTATAGTAAAACAACAATTAATACACCTATGCTTTTTGTTAGAGTTCTCAAAATGGGAAGGAGGCAGCTACTCTAATTGTTACCGAGAATAACAAGTGCATAACATAGCAAGGTTCAGATTGCCCATTAGACTCCAAAAGCCAATGAGTTGTCTATAATACACTACAACAATACAAAAAAGACAATTACAACAAATGATCTAATCTAGCAAATTAGGTACAAACCCTCACATCTACTTTTGCCTTAACTGTAACAACTTTATAAATCTATAACATTGTCAAGATGTTGAGATCACAAATTTATCAAAGCCATCATTGCAAGCCACAAGCCATAAGAAATAGAAAACATCAAATTAATTAGATGGAAAAAAAACAAATATGGATTTATTAAAACTTTCAATGAGCTTAATTGATACTTGAAGAATCACCACTTTTATGAATGACCTTCAAGTTTTTTTTTTTCATTCTTACTAATCCTTTTATTCTTTAGGGTTAATGTATCCATAAAAGGAGATTTCAAACTTTTCCCAAGTTTGGGCACATGCCTAAAGTGACTGTACATGCAAGTATGCTCTCTTGGGAGGTCTAAATCAAGGGTAGGTGGTTTGGCTACCAAGCCTTGTCCACTAAGTAATACTCTTCTCCTTTAGAGCAAATGTGTCCTTATTTTGTGCTTTAGAGGCATAAGTGAATTCTATTGGCGTTACATCACATGATGAAGAATGGCCAGTGTTTTGCCATTGAAGCCCACTTTGGTGCCAAGATAATTATAAAGGAACATTGTATAAATATCGTGTTACTGTAAGGTTGTAACATCAATATGCTTACAAAGAAAAAGTATATTGGCATTAGACGTTAGGCCCTATAAAAGCTTTCAGCATTGTCACATAACCTCATATGTGGCAAAAAGACTTGCTAAGTTAGTTATGCCCTAGTTGTCACCTCCCATATCACGCCCAAAGACGAAGATGTCGTCTAAATTAGTAAGAGCATCATTTACTAGCCTATCAACTTTGAAAGCAACTTCATGGGTTAAGGAATCTTTGCTTGTTGTTAGTGACAAGATTAAAGATTTAGCCCGCCATAACCTTAATTCAACCAAGAAGATGTATCCTTTAGTTTGTGCTTCCCAAACCAAACACTTTATTTTCCATTAAATGCAAAATGCAAGAATTCAAATTGACATAATAAATATGACTTTATTAAGAGTTAAATAAGTTGTTTAGGCTCAACCTGATAACATCTTTACCCTAAAAGGAAGAGGGCCTTTCTTATATTGCTCTCACAATTCCTTTCATTTAATCCCATTATTGAGTAGATGTGGTTTCATGTAAAAGATCTTGATAACCTAAAATAAAAGTAATAATTAAAACATATTAATGGCTACATGTGCATTATTACTCAATTAATTGAAAGGAAATATGGGTAAAGGCATTACATAGGCATCATTGAACTTTGTTGGACTAAAATTGTCCTCCTTAATGGCTAATGCTACTAATGTGTTGTCTTGAGTCCATATTTGACTACTGCATTATACTAGATTGATATGGTCTAGATAAAAGAACTATAAAAGTTAGATATTAAATTAGTTAACATGGCATAAATAACAATATAAAACAAACAAAAATTATAATTATTGTGGTGAGAATTTTTCAACATCTTACAAAGAGGATGTACATGTAGCCCTTGACACCTTAAGCTTTTCGATCTACTACCTCAGTAGCATGATATCATTTAATAGCTTTTATGAACCACTCAAATGCATAGGACCCCTAATGATATTGTTTGCTTTTCTATACTTCAAATATATCTCACAAGTGGGTCTTTTTAATTCCTTGATTTATAGTAGGTAAAGATATGCTCCAAATATAAACAATAAAAACACCCTTTTAAATTATTCCCTCTTCGTGTTAGCATTTATCATACAAGTTAGAACATGGTCATCCACTTGACTCTTGGCCCCAAATAATTCCTCCAATTATGATACTTGCCCTTTCATAAAATGTTAAGGAATGATTTCAGGCATGTTGGGACCCCAAGTATCTAGCCAACAATTTCTAAATTTTTAGCCCTCCTCAAGTTTTAATGAAATTCAAATGTTCTTAACTTTGGCTCAAACTTTGTAAGCAACCATTTTACTAAATGCTTGTCATTACACATATTATGCATAGTCAAAATATCTCAAAAATTGATTTCAAGAACCCATTGTCTTTGCTGATCATTTAAATGATCGATACCAATCAAGACCCTCTTGATGGAGCATTGTATATTTGGAAGCTTCGAGAGCAAATCCATACATTCCTTTAATAAACATGTAAAACTAAAATTCTAAAAAATTTGCAAGTAATCATAAAAAAGAAGGTGCATAACTTAATAGTTCTACATCTTAACATATATGGTAAAGTGTGCATATTTAAAAGAAAAAAATTTAAAAGCTTTCAATGCACATATATGAGTAAAATTTTATAGGTTTTAGGTAAACATAAAACATTAAGTCATTTAGTACAAATTAAGCACATCACAGAACTTAAGGACTTTGTGGAATTATCTTGTATAAGCTTTTGGACACTTGAAACATGGCTTCTCACTTTTTAAACCATTAAAGTTTTGAGAAATTCTAGATTCATATTTATATAACAACTTATTTGGTGATCTACTATGGTTAATAACAAATATATATATCCATTAACTCAAGTTATGATCTCAAGATTCCTCATTATCCTATCTCTATAAGATAACATTTTACTAGGCAAGTAATTTGCTAATAGTAACAACACAATTTTGTTCTCATTTTTTTAGCTCTTTTTTTTATTTGTATATTTAATTAACTAAAAGTACTCTTATAAAGTAATCAATTATGATTTATCAAGCGATTCCTCCTCTTAGGTATTCCTTTATAGTCACTCAAAACAAAATAAAGAGATTATTACATACTAGTAATACCCTATGACATTGGTTTATTTTGGTGATTGAGCATTATACCTTACTCACCTCATTTATTGCCTTTAGCTAGCTCTCCTATGCATTAATTTAAAGGTTCATTAAGCTATATCTAGCACTACTTTTGCACCACCTTCCATAATGGATAGATCTTTGGATGTTTTGAAGGCAGACATTTATAATACAAATTAAAAAGTAAAATATTTTACATAAAAAATGTAATTCTCCAATTATTAAGACAGTCCAAATTAAATATGAGAGAATTTGTGTGAATTCCTATGATTGGAGATATGTTGCTTTTACAATAAAAGGAATACATGGTGCAATTATCATGAATATCAACTAAAGATATTTTTTGCTTTTCTCTTTCAAGGGTTGCCTTAATTATATAAAATTTTCCTTAGGTAGGTTTGGAATATCTTTTAAAGCTCCAAGTATATGTTGGGTTTGCACAAACGTTTATGCAAAATTAACATCTTTAAGTGTTAAATGAGATGGAACAATTAAAAGAATAGTTTTGTTAAATAAGGTAGGGTTTACTTAAGGCTGGTAATGACATAAATGCCAAGGAAAAAAATCTTTAAACCTATGTAATCTACTTGAGGGTCTTCCAACTACTCAACAAATGCATATAATTAAAAAATTGGAACTTGAAAGAAGGTTCTAAGACAATATAAATTGTTGTGTAAGAATTTTTAGTTAAAAAGGAGACATCAACTTCACAAGATAACTTCATGAAGATCCAAAGCAACAACAAAACCATTTTCATATAATTTAAAAAGAGAAAAAAAAAAGCATAATAGTTAAGTAACATTAGCCTAATAAGTGGCATCATCAATTATTCATAAAAAAAGGAAGCAATATATGTGTCTAGAATTAGATAAAAAAAGGATGAACAATACAATCAACATACATTATTTTAAATTGGGAAATGAACTTGATGATTCGTTCAAAAATCTTAGAATTATTAGCAAGAAAATTACTAGAACCTTAAAGGGTCTCCAAGTTTAGACAAAAGGATTTCTTCCTTCACAACCTAATTTTCATTTTCTACTTTAAATTACAATACTACACAAATACAAACTTCATTCTTAAAATTAACACCAAAGGTGCCAAACCACTTAAATTCAAAGTTGTGAACAAAAGTCTTACACAAAAAGGAAAAAAAAAATGTAACATATAAACCTCAAAAGAATTTTGGGAAGAACAAACCCTAATTTCAAAAAAAGGTCCTTTATAAAAAGAATAAGAAAAAGGAAAATTAAAAAATTAAAAAAGAGAAGCTTAAACTAAAAATAACACATTACTTTATAGTAATGCATCTACTTCTGGGAAAAAGACCCAAATTAAACAAGCCCAAACAAAAGATAAGCCTATAAATTGCAAGAAATCTAAGAATCAGGAGAGAAAGAACCTAAAATTGAGAGAAATGAGTGAAGGTAGCGATTTCATTCTTATTAGGTGTGTTCAGCTCTGAAAATATAACCATGTAATCTCAAACTTAATGAAAGATATGAAATAATTTTGCAGTGTAGATCTTTATGATCTTATCCCAAATATGACCAAGTTTTAGACATTTTAATAAACTCTTGTTCAAACTATCAAATTGAAAAATTTTAAAACAAATTACAAAAGCTTATAAATTTTAACCTAAATTGGAAAAAATATTATCAGAATTGATTAAATTGACATGCATAAACAAACTATTGAAAAATAACAACAAAAAATCACATGCACAAGCAAAATCTTAAAATCTAGTATTAAAAGGGGGAATTTAAGTAGTTCAATAGCTTAATTAAGTATTTATGAATGCAAAAGACTTGATCTAGTTACTTAAAATAAAGAATCAATGATCTGAAACCTTTAATTTACTAGAAACAAAGAAAGAAAGAAAAAGGGGACACAAAAAAGGGAGCATTTATCTTCATTTGTCTCTAGAATAGGGATTGTCTGGTTAAGAAAAGTAAGGTTTCTAATTTTTTTTTAAAAAAATTAATTGAATTTTTTTATTTCACAAATATCCTTTTTCTCCATTCCATGACTTTACTTTTCTACCCCTTCATCCCTTTTATACCCTCACTCGATGCTTTCTACAGAAGGCTACCATCTACATGTTGCCACCATGCACCCCATTAAGTATCAACTGCGTAGTCATCACCTTTTGTTATTAACACTAATTCTAATTAGTAGTGACTTAATAGAGTATGTCTTTTATTGTTGCACTTTAAACTATGATATATATTTTAAATTTTTGAAAATAAGATATACAAAATATAATTACTTCTTCAACTTAAGGAATTGAATGCAATTTTCCTATTGCAATAAATGCCTCTTTTTTGTTTTTCTCTTGAGAAGACAAAAAAAATTAAAACCTTAATCTTGTAATATGGTTGAGATTATTGATAGGAACAATTTATAAATTCTTTAAGATCATGTTGTCTATTTAGAGAGAAAAGGAGGAAAGAATTGAATTTTGTCATTAAAAATTTTTAAGTAGTTAGCTTATTTTTATAATACAATTAGCCTATTTTTATAATACAATTAGCCTATTTTTATAATACTCTTTTGTTTAATTACATTCATTATATTTGAAGTGTATATTCTAATTTTATTCATAATACTAGTTTAGCTTAGCCAACGAAGAAATTTTCTTAATTCTTAAGATTTGGACAAAGAAATTTTTATTTCAAAATTTTACATAGTCCAAATTAATATAATCATAATACTAAGTATGCAACATATGGAGCGAGGAAAGTTAGAAGTCATAACCTAATAGGAATTTTGTTTTCTATTTTCATTTATGGAAAATTCATAAACTTACTAAATAAAATTGATCATTGATCTTTGTCAATGCTAGGTCTAAATTATCCTTTTCTACTTTTTGATTGCAAAGGTTACAATTGATGGAGAATTTTTTGGTGAGAAGGTAAAGTATCCATGAAACAAAGGAAAGGCTAGTTATAGGGTACCGAGTTGAGGCCTAGTGTCAACACCTACTTGCCCAAGTTAGAGAGAGTTATGGAGAGTAAAGAAGGGGTGATAATTTAGAGAAGAAGAGATTACTTAAGGTTGTAGAGGCATTGGGTATTTATAAGCCCCTTTAAGGGTTCCTATTGGATAATGGGTATGAAGATTATTTAGGTTGGCATGTCAGGCTAGTATTGTTTAAAGGGTATTGTGGCACGATGTCGCAACATGCTCCTAAGAGGAGAATGCGGTAGATGTGGAGGTGGCCTGGCAAGCACTCCCAAGAGGAATGCACTTACTTGGACCTTGGGTATCAAAGGTGGTTTGGATCATTTTGCTAATTGACTTAGAGTTGCTATCAATCATTTTAAGTGTGATTAAAATATTGTAAACCATTAACTTTTGAAAACCACCCTATCTTTTGAGTCAAAAGGTTTTGGTTTGCATTACTAGAATTCATCAAAGTTTAAAAGTATAATTACACTTGGTGGGGGCCATAGCCAACCCAGACACTGTTTACCTTTTTTATTTACCTCTATGCTTCTTCCTACTTCTACTTTATTTATTTATCTCTCTCTCTTTATATCATGTAAAAAATTATCACAAATGTATGCACATTAGGGTTTTAAGGAATTCAAAGGTGAAAGAAAATGAAACACACTTTATAGGAACTTGTACTCTAATTAGAAATTTGTTAAGGTTAAAGGATGTTTTTAATGAAGATTCCTAATTTTGATGGGTTCAAGATGATTTTAATGATAATTCCTTACACCAACAATAGGAATGGAATTGTATGCAAAAATTTTTAAGTTATTAAGATGCCTTTTATGCTAATATTTTGCACTAGAAGAATTTTGGAGAGTTTTTAGGAAAATATTTAAATGATTTTTAAAGTGATCCTTTATACTAGAGGAAATAGATTTTTTGTAAATTCAAAACAATTGAATTTTTGGACTATTGAAAAGAGAGAATGTGATTTTGGAGACTTATTCAAGCATATGCAATTCTAAATTGGTAAGAAAAAAATGAGGAAAGTGCAAGTTTATTTTTTTCTTATGAAATTTGAATTTTATATTTTTTTATTAGAATTTTGATTTTGATTTTAAAGAGTTAAGGAAATTTATGTATAAGCCAAATTAAATTTTGAAAATTTTTGGAATTTTGTGATTTTTGGACTAAAGAATAAATACATTAAGGTGGAAAAAAAGTTTATATTTTAAGAGATAAAGACTTCGAGACTATAGTTTCATGACATTACAATTGCTTACGCAACTTACAGCTTGACACCTATAAGCTTTCTAGACAACTATATGTCAAGAAATTGGGTTGAACCTTCTTGCCTAAGTTTGTTGGCAATCATAATATCAAGAACTACAGTCTAGAAGAAAACTATATGGCATATACTGTTAAGGAAGGTATGGGCTTGTAGTTTTGGCAAACTTGTATTAACCTTAGTCACATGGTCATAGCCTATATGCAAGGCATTTAATTTCTTCAGAAGCTTGGATTTGGTGTTACTATGGCAAGCCTCTTCTCATCCAAAAAATTGGCTTGTTAGTGTAAGAGTACTAACATCTTTCAAGCTATAACCTAGGGAGCTTTTAAAGGACTGAGAAAACTTATAAGCTTTAACTCAATGGTGTTAGAGTCATCTCTGGGGTTAAAGATTTTAAGTTCAAGTCCAAATTAAAGCCAATTAAAAAAAAAAAAAAAGGGATTAGAAACATTTGGTAGTTCTTCATTGTCTACTTCTTAACAAGTCCTCCTTTATGTGTGGCCTAGCATCCTTTAAAGGGTTTGCTTTCTGATATACGCCCCAAGCTTATTGTTTCATCCCATAAGTTGGAGGTTAAGCTCTCATGGCATTATTCCTCTCTAATCATGGAATTTAGAACAATTGCAATCTCTAAAAAAGTCAAGCCGTAGATTATGGAGTTTAAAGCTCCCCTTTATCTTTTATTCTTTTATTTTATCCACCCTTTTATATTTGATGCATAAATGAAATAATATTTTTATTCCATCTTTTCTCTTGTTCCTTTTTGGGAGATATTTTACATTTTCTGTGTGTAATCATTAGTTGTAAGCTGTTAATCATAATTTCTCTTTATATATTTCTCTGTGTTGCATCTTACCTGCTTCCATTTCTTATGTTGTTGCAACTTGGTCATGCTTTCTTTTTACGTTTATTTGTGTGTTTGTTTGTTTGTTTGTTTTTTTTTTTTACTATTATGGCCTTAAACCATTTTTATGGCAGGCCACAACCTTTTTGTATGTTGCTTTTGCATGTTTGGCATATAGGTTCCTCACATTTATCCTTTTCATGCATTTAGTTATAGCCTCTTGATTGTACTTTTCTTGTGCACTAATTCACTAGTCGTGTTGTTTTTATTTTTGCACAATGGTATGACATTTTTTTGGCTTTTCATGCTTTAAGCAAAAAGGCATGTTCCTTTTTATGTAACCTACAACTTGTTTGGGAATATCATACTTAAGCAAAGTGTGAGTTGCATTATTTCAAGTTTCCACTTCTTTTCACTTATTAATTGGCTTGTGTTAACCATTCTTTGACTTTGTTACTTCAAGAGCTCATACGAGTTACTTAGGACACAGAGTGTTAACTGGAAGGATCTTTTTAGATGGGTCAACCCATTGATATCATATAACATAATAGGGTATATGTACCTTTGGCAAAAAGAAAGCAAATATAGAGGCTTATTGAAAATAGAACTTCAAACTAACCAAGTTCTATACCATTGACATTAGGGATTTGTTTAGTTACTCAAGTTGGTAGCTTCCAGGTTTGTACAAGTCTTTTTAGTTAGATGTTAGTTTGTCAGTTCCTTTGTCACTCTTGCTTAACTCCCTTTTCTATAAGACAAAGATGCCTTTATTAAACAAGCATTCCTTGACACATTTTTTGTCATACTAAGTCATTTTCTATTAATAAACTATTTTGTGTGGGAGGCTTGTTCCTTAAGTTCCTTTAGGAGGTGAAGAATGGTCTATAACTCTTTTCTATTGAGATATTCTTAAAAGCTCTTAACATGGTTGGTCGTCTCCTTCATTTTTATGGGCCCCATTACTTTCAATCTAAATGCCAAAATGAAAGGGGTTTCACCTGCGACTATTCTTGGGGTGGTACAATATGCCCAAAAAACATCAAGTAACTTAATCTTCCATTGCCCCTTAAATTTGCTTAATCTTTTTAAGTCCTTAAATGATAGATCTATTGGTGACCTTCACTTTCAAGTTAGTCTAGGAGTGTTTGATAGTTACGAAATTTCAAATGAATGCCTAACTTACTGTAGAAATTTTTGAATTTGAAATTGTTGAACTACTTCCCATTGCTTGTGATGGAGACTTAACGGATGCCAAATCTATATATGATAGACCTTTAAACAAAATTTCTCACATTTGGATCAATTATGGTTGCTAGCATTTCAGCTTTTACCTATTTAATAAAGTAATCTATTCTTACCATCATGAATCTCTTACCTTCAGTAAGTTTAGGAAAAAGGCCTACCAAGTCTAGTCCCTATTATGCAAATGGCCATGGAATTGATATAGGAATTAATTAGGTAGCAAGCAGTTGGGATATATTTGCAAAATGGTAACAATTATCACATTTTCTTATAGGTTTTGGTAACTTTTCTTTCATAGTAGGCCAATAAAATCCTTATTTTAGAGCTTTAGAGACCATGACCCTTTCATCAGTATAATTGTCGCATACTTCTTTGTACATCTCTTTAAGTACATAATTTCCCTCTATTATGAGGCAGAAGGCTAAAAAATCTATTATACAATTATTCTTCAAGTAAGGTGTATCAAGCTACTTTGTATTTGATGTGCCTTATCTCTTGCTTGACTTCTAATAGCACTATAGTTTAAAAATACTTAATAATAAGGTCAATCTAGGATAGGCTAAATCGTCATTACTATTTTAATTGTTTTTGCTATGTAACTTAACTACTTTAGGGTTTTAATTATAACATATCTTTTTAATACTAAGTTATAAAATGGTTGATACTTTAACAACTTATTTGCCTGTGTGTTGATTACTCTTGAAATCTTAAGCTCAAGCTACACATCAGGCTTTTCAAGGTCAATCTAAACACTTTTGACTTTTTGCAAATATTTGGTCATAATTTCTTCCTTTGCTTTGATTCACCTTACATTTTCAAACCAACTATAAGTGCTTTATACTCTACTTGATTGTTAGATACTACAAACTGAAATTTTAGCACACACTCTAGGGCCACGCTTCTTAGTCCTTGCAAGACAATGATGGCCCCACTTTCTTCTTTACTGGATAATCCATCCATATGTATTAATCACTTTAGTACTTACAAGTTAGAAATTTTGCCTACTTTGAAGTGGGCACACTTATCGATGAGTTTTGTTAATGTTTGGTCCTTTATAGTTTTTCAAGATTAGAACTAAATGTCAAATTCTCAAAGTTCTACTAATCACTTAAGCAAGATTTTTATGCCATCTAACTTTTGTAAAACTAGTCTCAGCATTTGATATGTATGCACTTTAAAATAAGGCCTAAGTTTTCATGCTAAGGTTATCAAAGTTAGCACCATCTTGTCTATTTTAAGGTATGTTGCCTTGATGCCTTAGAGGACATTGTTAACATAATATACTAGCCTTTACAGTAGTCTTTCTTCTCAACCTAAGGTCGAGCTAGCTGCTAACAGGCTTACTACAAGGTATATGAATAACACCTCTCTTGAGATCAACTTGCTAAAACATGGGAGTAAGTCTAGCTTTTTTTTAACTTGTCAAAGGCTTTTTCACAATCCTTATTCCAAGTAAATCTTAATCCTTTTTTCAAGGCTAGAAAGAATTGTGACTTTTTATCCTCAAACTTAGATATGAATTTGTTAAGGTAAGCCAACATGTTTATGAGCTTTTGCACTTCTTTGATGTTTTTTAGAGGCAACAAGTTTAGAATGGCTTTAATTTTCTTTGAGTTTGCCTCTAATCCCTAGTTAAAGATGAGGAAACCCAATAACTTGTTAGATTGCACCTTGAAGGTGCATTTTGCAGAGTTCAACTTTATGTTGTATCTATTAAAAATGTCAAACATTTCTTATAGTTCAATTATGTTGTCTAAGAAAGTTTTGGTTTTGACTAATATATCGTCAATGTATACTCGTACCCAATTTATGGTTTAATCATTTTATTAACCAAATATTAATAGGTGTACCTATATTCTTCAAGCCAAAGGGCATTACTTATAGTAATATGTGCCTTCTTTCATGATAAAGGACGTTTTTTCTTAGCTAAGCTTCTATATAGGATCTAGTTGTTTCTAAATAAAGCATTCATGAAGGTTATTAACTCATGCTTTAAGGTACCATCAATGAATTAATCAATAAGAGATAGATAATAGCTGTCTTTTGGCACACTTTATTTAAGTTGAAGTTAACATACATTCTCCATTTATTGTGTTGCTTTTTACCATAACCATATTGGCTAACCAATTGAGGTAGTTGATGTCTTTGATAAAGTTAACTTGGAGTACTTTTTTTACCTCTTAGATTGTTAACTATCCTTTTAGGGAAAATTTTCATTTTTTTTTTATTTATTGATTTATAAGTTGGGTTTGTGTTAAGTTTATGTGTGGTGACTTCAAGGTATATTTCATACATTCTGATAGGGACCTAAGTAAAAATAGATGTTTAATTCCTTAAGAATGCAATGATTACATCTTTAATATCTTATGTTAATTGTTCCCTAATTTGCATTGTCTTCCCAAGCCCTTTATCCTTCCATAAGGATTCCCCACTTCTCAAATTTCAATTTATATTCTAAGCATGCAACAACAATGTTGTTTTATTTACCCTTTCCCTTTACCTAAGCAACTTGGAGTTCATAAACTTATTTTCATTCCCTTTGACTTCTCCCATTCCAATTGAAGTAGGAAATTTCATTTTAGGCCAAAAACTCTTAGGGTTAATCACCTTAGAAACACACTATAGGAATTTAGAGTTTTGACCATCATGAATTCCAAAGGAGCATTCGTTGAATAATATGGGTTTCCAAGCATGAGCAAGACTTTGATTGAAACTTAAGGATAGTAAGTTCACTATAAAAGCCATAAAGAGAGAAGTTTATGGGCTTTGACATTTCTTACATAAATTCCATTTTAGTAAAGGTGTCAAAGTAATGTCCACAAAGCTTCTCATGTCCATTAAGACTTGTTAAACATTAAAACTATCAAATATTGTTTCAATGACAAAGAGATCATTGTAAGGGTGTTCTATTCCATTTAAGTCCATCATCTATGAATATGATTGACTTGTTTGTTTCATAAGGCCTCTTGCCTTGAAAATTCATTATCTTTCTTGTACCTCCTACTATCACATTAATGACTTCTCCATTAGGGAAGTAGATTAGCTTCATTTACTTTGCTATTCGATGGAGCACTCTACTTTGGCTCTTATTGTCATGCCTAAAGGATGTTTCTCAATTTTTGACTTGAATTCCTTGCAGGCATATTTCTACAACATTCCTTACCTAATTAGCTCTTCAATCTCATTTTTTAAATGTTTACACTCATTATTGGTATAACCATGGTCTTTGTAAAATTAACAAAATATTGATTTGACTTGCCTTATAAGGGAGGACTTAAATTGGGTTAGCTATTTGACCAAGCACGTCTTTAATTTCTATAAGGATATTTTCCTTATAAGTTCTAAACTTTACCTTTTCTTTTATTACCAGGTAGGGTCTAACTTTGCCTCATATCCTCTAGTTACTATAGAAGTCTTTTACTTTTTTTTACCATTGAAGTCCTTTATGAAGCTGAACATATCATCAACAAGGATGGACTACTCCACTCATTACATGACCTTAGCAATGTTTAGCAGTGGCCTTTTCAATAGAGAATAAGTGAACAGTGTCCTCTTTAAGTCAACCACAAAGGTAGATAATGCAAAACCATCTTTCAATCCTTTTACATTCATTGTTTCTATGTTAAAGTGAGTTATGTAGTGACTTTCCTTTTATTATTTAAAACTAATTAAGATAATTAAAATTTTGTTACACATTTTGCTTATGATAAAATTAGTCATAAATTATTTGTTGAGTTACTCTGAGGTGGAGATGGAACAGAAGGGATCTTTGTATACCACCTCTAGGCCATTTGGAGTAATGATGATAAATTTGCACACCTTGGCATTTGATTCACTATAAAGAGACATCAAAGTATGAAATCTATTCCGATGATCCATGGGATTGATAATGCCATCATAAATCTCCAAGTTGGGCAATTTAAACTTTTTTTGAACAATTGTGTTCTAGATATCCTTTGATAAGGGTGTATTAAAGGCATCCTTTGAGATCAAGGGACTTACCCCATACCTACTTTGCAATAAAGTGACTTAATGCTTAAGTTGCTTAAGTTATCTGGTGATCACATCATTATTAGAGATCTTATATTGATTTTTGGCATAAAGGTTTACTCTTGCTATCATGCAACTAAAAGGAGTCTTACATGCTTAACATTTCTTAAGGTTGTTAGGGAATGAACTTGAGACACCTTAAGTGGTGAAAGTCTTTAACCTATCTCCCAATAAGCATAGCTTCCCTAGTGTCTCTTATAAAAGTAGTGTAAGTGTGCCTTTTGACTTTTGGGGTCTAGTTATGTCCCTACTTAAGGTTTCAACAACTAAAACTCTTATTGGTCACCTTTTTTTTTTTGGCAAGGTGGATTCCATAACCTATCTTAGAGGACTTATTATATGGCTTGCAAGTATCATAGAAGGAAGAGAAGAAAAAAGAAATGTTATTGAAATAATAGGAAAAAGCATATAGCTTGTCATTCTCACAAATTGTGTCAAATAATGGAAAGTTTCCTAATAAAGGGTTAAATACCTATAAGATAAGAAAGGCTATAGGGTGTGAGGCTATGGTTCACCATTAATATTTCAATGCTTAAATCAGATAGAGCTTTAAAAAGTAGAAGATGGGGTGATAACTTGGAGAAGAAGAGATTACATGAAGGTTATAGAGGTATAAAGCATTTAAAGATCCTTTTGAGAGTTCCTAATGGTTGATGAGTGCAAGGACTAGAGGATAATGTTGTGTGGACTGGTGGCAAACACTAATAGTAGTGAGAGTATGGGTGTGATACCTTTATAGGGTACACTTACATAGGTTAGAGGCTTTTGTCTAAGTGTATAGGGTAAACCGAATTAGGTGCAAAACTTATCCAATTATGTCATTAAGCCATGTGATAGGTTGCTTAGAGCCCAAAAGGCTTCAAGTTGATGAGTTAAAAATGGGAGATCAAGCTTAAATTGGATATAGGCCTTAGGTCTGTGTTGTAACATCCTTATCAATAATGATGATGGACTTCCTTACTTGTTTTGCATATGCTAATAGATTAGATAGTCAAACAACTTATAAACTATGTTAATAAGCTTAGTTATGATCATGATAACATATTTTTGTCTAGCTAGTCTAATTTTTAGCATAACTAGGTCCTCGGATTATATGTGCAACCTTCTATCACTTGTAATTGTTCTCTTTCTTCTAAAATATCAAGAGGTCACTTTTCTAGTCTTGTAAAACAAGGTCAAATGTTTTAGTT
Source organism: Bruguiera gymnorhiza (assembly GCA_020883675.1). Taxonomy (NCBI): domain Eukaryota; kingdom Viridiplantae; phylum Streptophyta; class Magnoliopsida; order Malpighiales; family Rhizophoraceae; genus Bruguiera; species Bruguiera gymnorhiza. The sequence continues at coordinate 30,918 of JAIRCJ010000383.1, forward strand.
ATCAATCATGTTTGGTCCAATGTTTTAAGCACTAGACCAGATCAACCAATTCGATAGAAAAAACTGGGAATTAGTACATAGTCTAGTTTAGTTATGCTTAAAAATCCAATAGTGAAGGAATCAATGTCAAAGCCAATGACCCATTCAATTTGACAATAAATTGGCAAAATGGTGCCAATTTTTTTGGTTTTAAAAGCCTATTTTCAAAAATAATAATAATAATAAATGAGCAAAAAAAAAATTGTTCTTAACTAAATTCTTAGAGAGATGTTATTCTAAGTTACGAAAGGGTTTGTTAAGTATTAACTAAAATCATATCATGCAAGCATCCATCATTGCCATTAAGGCCTTTTCTCCAAAATTGTTTATTTGCTTGAAAACTTAAAACAAAAAAAAAAAATGGAAGAGGTTAGTATATTAATGGCCTTACTATAATAGGCATCTATGTGTTAAGAATTGAAAAGATATTTATCAAATAAATATACAACAGAAATAAAGATTTTAAAATTTGATTCCTAAAATAAGATTAGTTACTTGATAACTATGATTATAAAACTAGCATATTCGATAGAATTGTTACTAAAGTATACTTGATTTTTCTTCCTTTAATCCTTTTGATAGGTTGTTGCAAACTACCATTGTTCAAACATCCCAATTCTAACAATGATCCATATAGACAATTGGAATAACACTCTAAAACTATTTTAGGGAGAGAGAAGCTTGAGGCCAATATTATTTGCTAGGCTTAGTGTTTTTATCCAACCAGACAAAGGGATACATGTTGGGTTTTTTCCTCTTAAATCCTAATATGGAGACAAATGTCAATTTCTTCTAAATTTCACTTTAGTTATTATATTTTTAAATATCTTATATTTCACCTTAAAGGTTTATTTAACCTTTCAATTAAATACAACTTGATTTTTATTTTATATTTTCACAATTGTCCTTATTTATGCAACCCATTAGATTCCTAACATGTTAGGGTTGAATATAAATTATAATTTCAAATGATTAAATAAATTAAACACTTTTAATTTATTATTAATTTACTAATTAATTAATTTATATTTATAGATCATGATTGGCTAGCCACATATTATAACCACCTAAATGTTATGATTGTCAAAAAGGTGGTTTAACATATCCTTTTAATGTATAGTCCCTCAATATTATTTAATCCTTTTATCATATTAATGTTTTAATTATATTTAAAGTATGAAATTAGTATATACTCTATTTTATTTAATTATGTTTGTTTTTAAACATAAATTATTGATTTCATTACTAAGATCATAACTCTTTATAAATATTCATTACACTTTGGCCAAAGAATTTCCTAAATCAATATCTATAGAGAATAGTAAAACATCCTTTTATGATTACTTTAGAACAATGAATCCTTTATTACTATAACATCACTACAACAATTTACCGATTAATAAAGGCAAATTATACTTATGGTGTGCTTTACCGATTTGCCCTTACCATTCCCAACGATCTTCAAAATACATTAACAAGGGAAAGTGTCTAAAATGCACTTTATATTAAACCAAATAAAATAGGGATACAACAATTAGTAATATGTCATCCATATATAAAACTAGAAAAACAATTGAACTCTCACTAACCTTTTTGTAAACACAAGGCTTATCCATATTTTGAATAAAATTAAACTATTTGATCATCTTATTAAAATGAACATTTGAACTCTTTGAAGCCTCCTCAAGTCCATAAATAAACTTATATAACTTGCATATTTTATTGGCATTCTCGTTGAATACAAAATCCTCAAGTTATGTCATATACATAACCTCAAGCAAATTTGTGTTAAGGAATGTTGTTTTAATGTCCATCTACCAAATGTCATAGTCATGGTATGTTGTAATATCTAGAAGTATCCAAATAAATTTAAGCATAACTATAGGTAAAAAGGTTTTGTCAAAGTCAATTCCTTGCCTTTGTTAGTAAACTTTAGCAATTAATGTTACTTTATAATTTTTGGTTCTACTAACAATCATATTTACTAGAAATCTATATATCTTCATCCATTTCTTTCTTTCTTTTAAAGACCCACTTGCACTTTTTGGGTTTAATCCCTTCAAGTGGATCAACTAAGGTCCAAACATAGTTAGTGTACATGTAATCCATTTCATACTTCATTGCATCTAACCATTTAAATGAGTCAATATTAGATATTGCCTCATCATTACTAATAAATGCATTATTTATAAGTATAGTGTCAATCTCTTTCTTAACAACTATTACCATTTAGGAGGCTAATATAACATTATTAGATTTATAAAGTTCTTTTATAACTTAAGCATCAACTTATGCAACTATTGCATCATCCTTTGGTTCAAGTTTTAATTGGATTTATTTTTTTAGGTTATGTACTTGTACAAGATCTATTTTACTCTTATTGTTTCTTTGAAAAACAAATTCTATCTCTAGAAAGGTAACATGTTTTAAGACAAACACATTTACTCAATTAGGTAGTAAAACTAGTATCCAATAGTTTCCTTTTGGATATCCCACAAATTTGCATTTATTTGGAAAGTCTTAACTTTTTAGATATTACACACTTCAAGTAAAAGCCATATCACCAAATCTTCAAGTGTGACATGCTTGGTCTCTTATTAATCCATATCTCATATGAAGTCTTGTTAATAAATTTGAAAGAAACTCTATTTAGAAGGTAAGTAATGGTTTTAAAGGCATAACCCCAAGAGGAATAAGGAAACTTAACATGACTTATCATAGAACAAATCATATCCAATAGGGTTTGGTTTCTTATTTCTAAAACATATTATGAGTTATAAGAGGAATCCATTACAAAAGAATCCTATTCTCTTATCGATAATCATGAAACTCCTAATCTAAGTATTCACCACCTCAAACTGATTGAAGTGCTTTAAAACTTTTCCATTTTGTTTCTCCATTTCTTTTCTAAACTCTTTGAACTTTTCAAATGATTCAAATTTGAATTTCATTAGATTTATATAACCATATTTGAAATAGTCTTAAGTAAATATAATAAAGTAAGAGAGACCAGCTCTTGGTGATTTATTATTAGACCATATACTTTTAAATGTATTAGTCTCAATAATTCATTGACACACTTTCCTTTTCTACTTAAAAGGAAATTTGGTCATCTCACCCAATAAACAAGATTCATATATTCCATATAATTTGTAATGAAATAGATCCAAGTAACCATCTTTATGCAATTTAAGGACTCTTGTTTCATTAATATGACCCAATTGGCTTTGTCATATCAAAGATACACTTTGATTGTCCAATTTGAGTCTTTTATCATCTTTATTGAGAATGATCCTATCTAAATCAAACATATACAAACCATTTGTATAACATCCAAAGCCATAATAAATATCATTATTATAAAAGGAACAATCTTTGTCCTTAAAATTAAAATTGAATCCATTTAATGCTAAATACGAAATGGAACCATGTTTTTGGAAAGTATTAGAATATGATAATAATTACTTGAGTTATAATACTAGGTCTAAAGGAAAAGGAAAATAACAAGTTCTAGTAACTAATACAACTCTTACTCATTTGTATCTCATAAATCCATCTTGCTTTTTTACAACAATCTATTACTCCTTAGCTCCTGCACATTTATATAAATGTGAGAACCACATCATGTATCCAATACTCAAAATGAATGATTAAGTAGATAGATTGATTTCAATCATAAATATACATAAACTTAAAGCTTCATTAAGCTTCTTATCCTTTAGGCTTGCGAGGTTCTCTTTGCAATTGCTCTTTTAGTTGCCTATCTTGTCACAATGATGACAATGATGGCATACAGCTTTATTTTGGCCTTTTTGACACCACCTCTAAGTTTCATTGCCTTCATTATTGGAGTCTTCTTCTTCTTAGGCTTGACTTTCTTACCCTCTGAATAATCAACAAAAAGAATAAGGGTCTTTTCTTACTTAAGGGACCCCTCAGCAATTTTGAGCATTTTTAACAATTCTGATGGTGTAACTTCAAAATGGTCCATATGGAAGTTTATTATGAACTATGAATAGCTTAGTGGTAATGATTACAAGATTATATCTACACTTAGATCATGATTTATGACAAAACCCAATTGACTTATTTTTTTACGTAGTTGATCTTCTTTAATACATAAGCATTTACTAAAGATCCTTTTATCATCTCGTAATAAAACAAGTTTATAGAGGTTTTATACCTCTCACTCCTAAATTGTGTATCAAACAACTCCTTGAGATGCATAATAATTATATGTGCATTCATGTTCTCATGTTATCTTTGAAGTTCAGAAGACATACTGGTTAATATCACATATGCATCCCAATCATCATCAACTTTATGTTAATTATATGTCTCCACTTCTTTCTCATCATCATCCTTTGTTTGAGAATTTGGAGTAAAATCATTAAGGACAAACAATTTCTTTTCTTGCTTGAGAACAATTTCCATGTTTTTATTAACCAGACTAAGAAATTTTGTTCAGTTAGTCTGTTAGCATTAAATATACCACACAAGAACAAGTTATTGCTCATTTTCTAGCAACTTATATATATATAAGTAAGTATTAGTTTCATAAATGCATACTAAAATAAATTGAATTTTTAATAATTTATTTTAATCACTCTCACTATTTTACTCAAATTGATAGCTCTTACTATTAATTCAAAAAATCCCAATAGGTTTTCTATTATAGTAAGATCTCATTGAATTTATTTGACTTTTAATGACTTAACAAATTAAATAAACTAAATTAGGTAGATAACATAGTTTACTAATGACATCTAATGTGACTCCCTTAGATTAATTAATGATAATTTCTTGTCAAAATATATCACATATATTTCATATAAATATTACCTTTAAATTTACATGATTATAAATGACTCATCTAAATTACATAAATTTAGATAAGTATGACTCATTAATCAAGGTATTAGATATATTTAGTTTAAAATTATCTTAAGTGACTCGACAAATTAATCCTTACACAGAATTTTAGTTCTACACCATGATTATAAAAGACAATTTATCATATTTTTAACATGTAGTTGATTTTTTATTTGAGAGATTTTATTAATTAATATTGGTCTCATGCATTAATATCGTAATTATAATCTATATTATATATAATATACAATCATTTCATGTATATTAATTTATATGTAATATGAAGGATTATAGATTATAGTAAATTAACTTTTTTAAGCCATAAAAAGAAGATTGTCAAATTTTAAAGGATAGAAAGATAATTTTTTGAAGTCCTTTTACTTATAACTTCCTATTGATATTTCCTTTAACCCATGCACCTTAATCTTTATGACTATAAATAAATTTGTTATCTAAATTTTAAATTATATAATTACATAATTGTTACATAATAGAAATAAAAACTCTAAGTTACGTTAAAAAAAATTAGATAAGAAGACAATTTACAATTAAAAGTAAAATAAAAAAAGTAAGAAACACAATTCCTATACACTTTAAATAAAAATATTCATTCAATTATAAATACAATTACATTAGTCTTATTGAATCCATAACTACCTATCATATCATTATAATTATATTAGATACACAAAAGAAAAACATATATTTAATTTTAATCATTAATCTTTTATGTAATTTAAAATAATAATTTTAATTAAATTAGATATTAATTTTGTAATTGATTCTATAATTCTAATTATATTAGAAAAGAATAATTGTGATAAAAAATCATGATATATGATACAATCCTCCCCGTGAGGAAATTAAATGAAAGATTTTTTTAACCATAGAATCCAATTCTAGAATATTTTATTCTCAAATACTCTCTTAATACGAAAGGCAATCCTTGGTAGAAAATAAAATTAAGATCTTCTAAATTTAAAAATTTCAATTCAATTATAAATTTAATATTCCTAAATTAAGAAATAATTCAATCTAATGAAATTAACAATCTGAACTACTCCGAAATTTCTAGGACAGTTAGTAACGATTCCCAAACAATTCGGTCGGAACACGACATGACCAAATTTTACAGCGGATCATCCCACGAGAACACCTCCCATTAAACAAAAAGAGGTTGGCACAATAGTGGGTCTGCTGCCTTGTGTGGGCGCATCACATTCGCACACCGAATGGTGGGTGCTGCTAAAGTACAAAACCATGTCCTGCCCAAAGGAGGCAGCAACAACTTTGGGTAATTATAATCACCCAGCACACTCGCTAGGAAAGTTGGCAGCACCTTTCTTTCTTCCCATTTATTTTTGTATAATAACAAACCCTTTTGCTTTCACGAGTTCATGCCCTCTACAGGGCTTTTCTCAAAGCCTTGTACATGGCATTCTCAAGTTGCGTAAGACTATCATGTATTCTTTTGCCCAACTTGTGCACCACGCTCGTAGGTGTTGCAAACACCTGAAATTGGATCTTGAAAAAATATTATTTTTTTTGAATTCAAATAACTTTTTTTTTTATTTTTTTGACCAAAATAGTTTTAAAAATAATTAATTAATTGAAAACAAAATAACATGTAAATCAATTATATTAACTATCAATAACGATAAACATGCAATAAAATCATATTTAATAAGTGAACTTTGAACTTATACAAATATTAAGAATTCTATAAATATTTATCAAATAAATATATAATAAAAATAAAAATTTTAAAATTTAGTTATAAAAAGAGATATATAAAGAAGTTCTAACTTTTAAATCTTGATGTAAAGATATATGTGAATTTCTTATAAATTGTACTTTAATTTTTTTTGTATTTTCAAATATCTTTCATTTGTCCTGAAATTTTTTTTTTAACTTTTCAATTAAATTCAACTTAATATTTATTTATATTTTCATAATTGTTCTTATATATATATATATTAGTAAAAACTATGAATTATAATTTTAAATAATTATATAAATTAAATTTTTTAATTTATTAATAATTTATTTATTAATCAATTCACATTTATAGATAATAATTGTCAAAAAGATGATTTAACATATTTTTTCAATCATACTAATATTTTAATTATATTTAAAATATAAAATTAATATTTACCTATTTATTCTCAAATATTAATATATGATTTTGTAAATAAAATTATAAAATTTTATAAATACTCATTCCATCTTAATAAAAGAATTTCTTTAATTAATATACATAAAAAATAATAAAATATTTTCTTATAATTACTTTAAAGTGATAAATTATTTACAAATAAGTCAAATATCACTATATATTTCATATTATATTTAATGCAAGTTCTCACAAGTTTCATTAAGGTAATAACAAACTCAAATCAAAGTATAAAAATTCTTATATGAAATACCTTAATAATTTTAAATTTAAAAATTACTTACACTAGAAATAATAATAATACTCTATATAGGAATTTAGTGAAAATTCAATAAATTTGTCCAACAAACAGCTATAAGTTTGTTCAAATATTTATATATTTAAATATAGAAGATCAACTACATTTGTTATAAGAAATGAAGAAATGTGCATTAATCTCATAATTTTATCAATTTTTTTTTATTGTCATAAGGTGATAATAAAGTATTTTCTATAAATATTTGGAATTAAATTATTAATTTTAATGATATAATTGTTAGGTACCAATTTAATTTTTAATTAAACTAATTAACCCAGTTTAATGTTGAATTTATAATTTTTTAAATTGTTAATCCGTTGGGTTCTTACAACCTTAGTTTCGTCATGCACTCTTTTTTCTCTTTTTTAGTTTTTTCTTTGCTTTTCTTTTCCTCGTCTTCCTAGAATGAGCTCTCATAGAAATTCAAACTCTAGATAATTGGACCTACCCCTAACATCATTTTGATAAATGAATGGCAACATCTTAATCGATCAATTTCTAACAAGGCAGTAATGTTTCGGTCTATTATAGCAAGAGGTGTCGAATAAGTTAAATTAAGCGGATTTGAGTCAAATTTAGATCACTTAAATTTGAGTAAATTTTGATTCAACTCACTTATTAATAAGTAAATACTTAAAAATTAAAATTTTATTTTTTTTACAAAATTTTTTCATTTTATCATATATTAGAGTTGAAAGAAATATTATTATTTATCTTTATATACTAATTTTTATTAAAAGTATATAATTTTTAAATTTTTATATACTAATTTTTATTTTATTATTTATTACAATAGGTAAAAATATATACAATTAATTATTATTTATTTATTACATATTAATTTATATCAAAAAATACAATAATATTATGTACATTATATATATGAATTAAAGCAGTGAAGTCAATCTACTTTTACCTATTAATTATATATAGGTAAATAAATTTTTTAGAATAGTATAAACATAAGAAATAATTATATAAAATAAAAAATATAATATATATATATATATATAGTCACATTTTTTTATTAGATCAAGCAAGTTTAAGTTCAAATTATTTTAAATTCAACTCAAATTCTATTTGAATCACCTCACATTTCGAGTCAAGTTAATTTGTTATTTTTGATAGATTCAAGTTAAACTATTAGGTCGAATAGATTTTTAACACCCCTAATCATGGCAGCTATATGCTTTAGAATGCAATTCTGCCAATAATGTTTGGATAATTACTGGAGTTTGCACCAATATCACAGAAACAATTTAAGTTTCATTTGTTGACAAGAAAATAACTTGTCCTTCGAATATAACAAAATAAAGAGAAAAAACATTATGTTAGTTTCTACTGTTTGTTTATAATATTAAAATATATTTTTATATATTTAATACACAGATAAAAAGTATTTTTTTTCTCTTTACCCTCCCTACTCCAGCTCTCTCCTTATTTCTCTCCATGGTTTTAGAAATAATTCAAGTTTAGTCTATTGTCTAAATAAAAACTTTTGTGTTGACCATTTTTTCCTCTTATACTAAATATCAAAAAATAAAAATCTTTTTTAACAAACAAGTAGACCACAAAAAAATATAAAAAGTAAATAATATTTTTTTGCAAACAAGCGAACTCTAACAGCAAATGGACTATAAAGTCATGTCGTAGGAGCAGCATCGAAGGAATTGAGAACTTCTTCCAATGTCATTCTTGTATGACTGTCAAGAGGACTCTCTGGTTTGTCCGAGTGAGCAATATTTAGGATATAAATCTTATTAGAAGTTACAAATACAGCTAAGAAAATCCTCTGCATACCTCGTCTAATGTTGTCAACTTTATACTCAATTTCATATATCTGCAAGCCTCCATGGCCTAATCTCTCCATCACTCCAATTAACTCAGCCTCCTTTGTGCTTTCCTGCATAGTAACAGAAAAACTTACTCAGTTGCGAAATAGTAACGAATGAAAAATTCTAAACACAACAGCATAATTGAGAGAAGACAAGAACATTGAGTAACTTGTCTCAGCTTGGAAGGAATGAATTCTCCAATAGATAACATCGAAGCTAGGGTTACAGGTTTTGAGTGGATTGTGCAGAGTTCAGAAAGGAATGATTTAGATTGCAAGAAAACTTCACAAGCGTTGGAAGCTTTTGATGTATACTTGGTGGATTTCCTGATCTTTTGTGGAAGCTTTTGATTGGTGAAGCACATCAACGGAAGTGTGCACACTAGCGCTCTCCTCTGAGCTTCTAGTTAGCTCACCGAAAAGACTGACTCCCCTAATTGGGGCACATGAGTTGTGAAAATGCCTTGGTTGATCCGGAGACATGGCCACTACTGGCCTACGGTCCTGTCAGATTGCGTTCCATTCCTCTTCTAGAACTCTCTAGATTACTCCACCAAGACCTAAAATCATCTCCGACATTTTAATTCCTACAATAACATTCTAGAGGAATCTATACTTTTCTAGAGCATCTGAAAACTTCTAGAACTTTCCAGGATCTTCCAGAGTCTTCTCAGACCTTCCAACTCTTCCACAACATTCTAGAGGCTTCCAAAGAATGTATTCTAAACTCTTTCGAAATGTTCTAGAGCATTCCATGACTTCTTCTTATTGTTGGAATATCTCACATAGACAGTACATGACAAGTGACTAGATATTTAACACTGGAAGAAAAGAAGCACAAAGTGAAAAGAAAAAAGGAAAAAAGGCATTGAGCACCCGCTGGTCAAAAATCATTAGATAGTCACAGTGCAAGAGCAAGTCTGCAAGGAACTAGATTTGCAATAATTGACTGTCTCCAAAATTACGCTATCAGCTTTCACAACTGCACCAGTAAGCATTATGCCATGTTTAGTGCATTGCAGTTCCAACTGTTCTATGATTGCAATCATACTACAATTTTACTTATGTTGATGCTTTTTAACATAACTGAAGTTTAATATATAACCATAAAGTAGTCTCTATGACAACAATGTAACAATAGTGGGAACACACAACTCAAGTGTTATATGACTATTATGGCACAAGATAACTGCACAGAAATATCATCTGACTACATAAAGGAACTAAAAGGCCAAAATTACCAATTTGTATCAGTAGAAATTTTTAAACTAGGAGAAAGGTCACAAAAACAATTTTATGTAATTTGAATGAAGGTGTAAACAAACAAATGATATTATTAGATTTGAAATGACAGGTGCTCTTTCAGACTTAGCTAATACATATGGTACACAAAAATCATTAAGTATGTTAATTTGAAGAGAATTTGGCCATTAGTCAAAGACTAGAATATTCTATGGATCCCACTGAAAATTCTGCAAGGCATCAAAAGCATCAAAGATCTGGAAACTCTCTGTAGAACTACAGGTTCCATATTAGCTTTCAAATAACCCTTGAAAAAAGGTATCCTCATGCATGAGACTCCATACTATAGAGTTTAGGAAGAGGTAGATGTACGCAGTTTTACCTATATTTTTACAAAGAAGCTGTTTCTCAAACTTGCAAACTCTAAATCACTATAAAGTAATCTTACTATTACACCAAAACTTGCCCTTTAACCCTGAACCAATACTAATGACTTCATAGATGTTAGAATTAACCATACAAACTTGACTTACATGTTATTTTAATTCTTAAGCCATTATGTTTATTTAGCAGAGAAGATCAAGTAATACCAATTCAAAGAGTCTCTTGTCTGATTCAGGTCCAGCAGAACTAGTGAAACTCATAGTCTATCAAAATTCATATGACCTGAGTTGTAGGTGAAGACTGGAGGACAAGTCATGAAATCCAGAAAGTTTTAGCTTTCCACAAGACTGTGCATTGCAATTGGTGTAGGCAGAGCAATTTTCATTCTTTTATAACAGCTCAACATATTCTGCTCATTTCAAACCTCGAACCCTTCTCCATTGGCACCCGTGGATTCCATAATGACATTAACCTCAATTAACTAAAGGAGAGCCAAAGCACTATTCATAGGTTCTGTTTATCAGTCTTTGACAGCACATAAAGTGACCTCCTAATTGCTTGGCTTCCATTCCCTTATGGCTTAAACTATTATACATCTCTCTTTCTTTCTTTCATCTCCCAGATGGCCCCTAAGTATCGAATTTGTAGCAGAGAGAAAGAATATAAAGCCATAGCAGAAAGTAACAAGCTTTCTTTATGCTGCATCCAGTTTCATAACTTTACCATAGTCACGATGGAAAACTATGCAAGTACAGTATGTGCTGTATATTATATGTATACAATGTTAAAACTTGCTTCTTATGGTGGGAATTGTCAGTACATAGTTTCTAGAAGGCAAGGAGTGCACACCACTATATAGTCAACAGTTTTTTTTTTGCAAACATATTGCGGGAATTAGCTTCCTTCATTGTCCCGTGACTCTTATGGTTTTCTTTGCTTAGTAATTGATATCAAGTAGATTGCTGCCAGATCTTCTACTTTAGTGAATAACACAGTCAAGCTGTGCACAGAGTTTCAGGAGACATGGACTACAAACTCAAAAGAGGGGCATATATGGAGATTATTACTACATTGTTCAGCTTGCCTCACAATCATGCAGGTGGAAATTTCAAGTGAATTAACCAGGAGGAAAGAAAAACTAGTGCAAAATGACAAAAAAAAAGCTATTGTCTGAATTTTAATAGAGTTTGACCATATCCTATAGATTATTCACTCCGCTGAGAGAGTTGGTTTCCCAAAATTTCATTAACTCTGAGCTCTGGTCTTTTTTAAGCACGCATTCAAATTGAATGGACAAATGCTTTCCTGATTCCGTGGGTGAGAATTGCAGATACAAGATACAGCATTGTAACTGCACTAAGAACCGGTCATTCAATCCAAGGCATAGATGCTCCAGCAATAACCATAATCGTAAGGCCTAACACATAAAAAATGAAGCAACTTGTCTTGAATTGCCCATTCCAGTTCCGATTGAATTCTTTGTGGGTTATTTGCATATGTTACCAGCCAAAAGTTGAACAATTAGCGAAACACGCATCTCTACATTAGGAAAAGCGAGACCGCAGCTAAGCCAAAAACAAAAGCTTTGTTAATTTACCTTGCGCTTTTCAGCTTCTATAAGCTTGTCAGCTACAAATTGAGGACTCCCAAATTCACGGAGGCTCGACAGGCGAACTGGGCTCACTACAACCCCAATATTGTTACTTCCCTTCTCAAACAGCACCGTTGCCCCTGCTTTATCCACCTTTAATATATAACACAAAATGCGCCTATCCATAAGCATTTGTACATATGTATGTATGCATGTATTTACAGAGAGAGAAACTAAGGGACCTTGACATAAGAAGAGGGTGTGAGGAGAGTGAAGCCCTCATTGGAATCCGTGTACCTTTGGAGCTCGAATCCATTAGCCAATGCGATGTTAGGCATGTTTTGGAATGACGAATTTATGAATAATGCAAGCAGAACTGAGAGGTTTAGCCTCCTCTTGCTCCAGCAAAGTGTTTCTTGAAATGGATCATCGTCTTGGGCCCCATGGCTGTTTTGCAGCGGCAGCCGTGAGTGTTTATGGGTCGACATAGAAGCTCTGGGCAACAAAACCAAATCTGGAAAGAAGTTATTGCGAGATACGTAATTAAAACAGTGGCGTTGGTGGTAGGAAAAGGAAGATGAGGAAGGACCATCCCTTGCGCTCGTCAAAAGGATGGATAAGCAAACACGAGAAGCCATAACCAGCTGTGCCCAGAGAGTTGGGGCCAATTGTTTTCTTGTTTTATTATTATTTTTTTTTCTGTCCTTTCTCCTTCTTTGGTTATTGTTATCATTAACTTTTTTCTTCATATTATCAAAATAAATAAAAGAGCTCAACTAGGTGAGAAAGTAGCATCGAAGTGCGTGTAAAAGTGCCATATGGGTTTAATTGAACAAATTTAAATTAAATTATTTTAAGTAAAATTATTTATATATCTTATTTCAATTACATTAAACTTAAGTTAGAATTATTCGGATTCAAATGAATTCAAGTCATTGACAAGTTGACATATTAAATTTTAATAAATTAATTTTCTTATTTTTTTAATAATATTTTATATTATTATATATTAAAAATAAAATATATTATTATTTATATGTATTGCATAATATAAATAAAATTATATATTATAATTAAGTATACACATTATATATATTATTATTTATATATTATATTGTAATATTTATATTATTATTACAATAGTTGAATTATATAAATATTATTTTTTTATTTTGTTATATTTATTTGTATTAATAGTATATAAGGATCCCGTAGACATTGTAAATTTTTATAATGAGGGGTACTCTCTAAGAAAAACAGGTGGTATAATCTAATTGAGATAAGTTAATGCAAGAGACTAGTCATAAAGTATGGACTAAGTCTTATATAAGAGTACATAACTAACAGTTAAAGGTAAATTACAACATTAGCACTTTAATAATTAAGTCAATAAAGACACCAAAGTTTTCAAATATGTAAAGAGAGAAAAAGAAAGAGTCATTATTTTGTATGAGTATTGGTATAATCTATTTATATGTTGTTGAATTGGTTTAAGTAAAGTTTAATATTATTGTGATAGATGTGAGTCACTCTATACATGGGGGTCATATTATTTACCCAATAAAATAAATCTTAAAGGTAGACCTTTAAAGCCTTCACAAGTTTGAGGGAGCTCACACGAATCCATAAATAAGGCCTTTTAAGCCTATCATAGGGTGCTTCATGGATCATTGTAGGGCCCTTTGTCGCTTTTCCTTCCCTAAAAAAGAAGGTTCAAGCACTAATTATTAGGCCACATTTAAGGAATCTCATGTTTGAAATTTCAAATAACAAACACAATTGGATAGTTGCCTTTTTTATGGTTGCATCTATTTGCTAATAGTAATCCCAAAAAGCATGTGATTTACCAAATGGTCAATTCTAGTTAATGGGTAGCTTTAGGCATACTTTGATGAAGTTAGTAAAGTTCACCCATGCACCATTTTTCATTTGCTTTATTAACCATGACCATATTTGCTAGTCAATCTACATATATGATTTATTAGATAATTTTAGCCTTAAAAACCTTATTTACCATTTTTTTATCACTGTTTGGCACTCAGGACCCATACTTAACTTCTTTTACCTAATTGAGGGACACTTTACATTTGTGATCAAGCAATGTGACACCATTCCTTAAGTCAATGCTAGGCATATCTACTAATACCCACACAAATACTTTTGGGTAAACTTGCAAAAAAATGAGTAATGTTGTCCTTCAATCCTTTTTCCATCCTTTCTAAAATTCACATCATTTTTTAGGATTTGTTTAGGTCAAGAAAGACTTGAACTAGTCCCTTAGTAAGAATTCCTTACCATTAGTGTTTTTTGGTCTAGCATTAAAGCTTACCATTTATACTATCAACACTTTTCATTTTTCTTTGTCCCACATAATTTAAAGCTCCTACGCATTTTTTTATTGGTTTCTCATAAACTTCTCCTACTTTATTTAGCATGGGGAACTTGAGATTAAGATGTTTAATAAAGACGACAGCATTCAAGGACCAATCTTAGGTTGCCCAAGATCATGTTATGGGAGAAAAGTAATTTAACCACCATCAATTTAAGGACAACATTTAAGATGTAAGAAGGTTAGCTTATAGAGATGGATAACTCCATTCTTACATAGATGAAAAATTCAATGAATCCATAGAAGTAGTAGCTTGCTAGTTAGAGGTCTTACCTATTGAATCTCATCTTAAGAAATGCATCAAAGAACAAAATGTCCATCAAGCTTTCAATGTATACTAAGACACTTTTAATGTTAAAAAGACTCATTGTAGTTATGATGAATAAGGAATCATCATAAGGGTATTACACCATAATGAGGTTGTTGTATGTGAATGTGATAAGGTTAGTTTCTCCATCCTTAGGGCATTTACCTTAAATGTTAAGGACATTTTGAGCATACAACTTTTTAGTCTTTACACTACCTCTTTCTTGAAAAGGTCTTTTAACAATCATATGGATGGTTCTTTATATTGTCTTAAAATCTTGTATAGAGCATAGTTCAATTTCTTGAATGGGTTATTTAGGAGAAGACTAGTAGTCATACATCTTCAACTCGTGAGACACTCTTCTATTGTCAATTATGCACCTATTTTCACAATAAGATCTCCTTAGACATATTACTTAAAGTGCATAACCAAAATTAGTTTCTTGATCATGTCCTTAAATTTCTAACACTTTTTTACTATGTGTTTGTGGTCTCGATGGAATTCATAATATTCTATTTAATAATAAGGATTGGAGTTGACTTCATTTTAGCAAGCTATTAGAGTAACCCTTACCTTTATACTTTTATAAGTATCTAGAAATATAGACTCATGAGGAAAGTGTAATTATTATACTTAGAAGTGTCAACATTAGCACTTTATTCCCATTTGTGATTATAGGAAGCCACTTAATGGTTCTTTTACCAATCATCTCTATCCTTCTTTTTGGGAGAGTGCTCTTTATGTGTTTGTCTATTTTGGATCTCATTTTAGTTATTGCCTACTTCCATATTGATGAATCTCTTTACTTAGGTCATTATGTTAATAAAGTTTATAGAAGGCCTTTTATCCAAAGATTGCAAGAAAGGTAAGTCAACAAGATTACCAAAAAACATTGTAAGTGCCATGTTCAAGTTTAGATTTTCTGCATTAAACATTTCTATGTTGAACAAGTTGACAAACTCATATAAGGGCTTTTTTCCACCTTGTCTAACCACTATGAAAGTTATAAAGGTCTTATCGCATGGCCAATTAATGACAAACTATGCAAAAAAGAGGTTTCCTAACTAGTTAGAGCTCCTAATTAACCATAAAGGAAGATCTAAGTAATATCATTAAATAGTATACTTTAATATAATGGTAAACGCCTTACATATGACACCATCCAAGGCAACGTGAGAGTGAAGAGACATCAATATATAGAATTTAATCTAATGGTCATTGGGTCCTTAGCGTTATTATAACTATTCAAGTTTAGGAATTTAAACGTCTCTAAGATAAGGACATCCATGATTTATAGAGGGAGTATAGATGTTATGCCTTTCATCCATATAGGATCACATAGGATACGTTGGTAGGTGAGATGCACTAAGGACTGTCATTTATTCTTACATTTACTTTAGTTATGTCATTAATAAGTCATTGTCAAATAATAATTGTGTGTTAACCACCTTTAAGGGATTAGGGTGGTAAGTCCAACAACTATGTGTTAAGGGTAGAGATGGGCTCTTAGAGTAAATTTTGTCATTCCTCGAAGCCACAGGAGATAGTAAGCGATAAACTGTATTCTCCAAGAACACTAGTCTTTTCTAAATACCATCTCTAAGAAGGTTTCCTCCATTACTTTTAAGAGTAAGTAGAGGATTACTAGTCAGACCTATTACTACTGCAAGTTAAGTATTTTATCATGGAGGTGGAGGTATATACAGGGTGTATCTCAAAGTTCAACTATCAAAGCATCCCTTGTCAACCTTATTGCATTAAGAAGATTCATTGCATATTCAAGGTATGTTTGTATTGTTATAAGCAATGCTAGCATAGTCGCTAACGAATTGACAAGTTTGGTTAACAAGTCAAGACAATTTTAAGTGGCTATCACTCTAAGAGTTGGTTGCACAATCAATCCTATACTCAATAGTTTTGTTATCTCAATGGCAAGTTTAGTATTGAATAGGTTAAGTGATACAAAAATTGACTAATTTTGTAAAGTTACTTATGAGTAAGCTTTAAGGACCAATAAGAACTCTTGTACTTTATAGTGCTTAATTAAGTTGTGTACATGGGTAGAGGATGACTAAAAAGGACACACAAGATGTCTTTCCTACAAACAATGTTAATTAATAAGGGGTGCTCACTAGAAAGGACATGTGGTAAGATATATTTAAGTTAGATCAACATAAGGGATAAGTTACAAAATCCAAACTAAGTTTCATACAAGAACACACAAGTAAAAAGCAAAAGTAAATTCTAGCATTAGCATTCTAATGATTAAGTTAATAAGAGTACCAAAATTCTTATATTTGTAGAGATAGAGAGAGTCACTACCTTACACAAATATTGATTTGATTTATTTGATTTATATATATATATAAATCAAATTAATATTTGTATAAGGTAATGACTCTTTTTATCTCTACAAATATAAGAATTTTGGTACTTTTATTAACTTATATATATGTATGTATGTATGTATATAGACACGCGTGTACACGCATGTATGCGCGCACACAAAATCTATAATATAAACATGTCAAATAGCATGTTTCTTTCTCTTTTTCCTTTTCTTTTTTTTTTTTAATTTTGTAAGTAATTTTGTGTATTCTTATCTCCAAAAATTCGTCTAACCAATTCACAAAATCATATTTAAATATTTAAAATAACCATAAATTCTATAAATCTCTACAAATCAATTGACTCAATTATTATTTCTT
Organism: Bruguiera gymnorhiza; assembly: GCA_020883675.1. Lineage (NCBI taxonomy): Eukaryota > Viridiplantae > Streptophyta > Magnoliopsida > Malpighiales > Rhizophoraceae > Bruguiera > Bruguiera gymnorhiza. The sequence continues at coordinate 48,758 of JAIRCJ010000383.1, forward strand.
GAGAAACTAAAAAGACACATTGAAATTCTTGAAGGTTTAAGACAAGAATGAATTTTATAATTTGGGTACATATCACTTCCTCTTTTCTATTTTTTTTTTTTTTTGTAGTTCACTTTTATTTTTTATATTTCTTTTTGTCTTGTGGTTTTGGAATTAACTAAAATTTTCAGTTTGATAAGAGAACAAAAAAAGTTAGGTTTTGATCTTTTGCTGAACTCAGCAGCTGGCAAAACGTATGATATTGCCTTTTGATTTCATAGAAGTGCTTCCAAAGAATGATAATCAGATTGTGTACCTTGATTTGAGTAACAAGATTAAATAGTGGGAGGTATGTAGACAAATTGCACTTTTCCATACAACTATGTTAAGGATTAGGATTATTTCTCATTTTTGGCTCTAGAATTAAATATAGCGTTCATAATTGATGATATAATATCAACAAAAAGATGTTTTCCTTTCTTTTAATTTTTCAAATGATTTAGCATGTATTCATATGCACACAGATATGCATGTTTAATTACTTGTTTCAGTTGATTGCATGACTTGCCTAGTTCTTCTGCTAAGGTAAACAATATCTTAAAGTAATAAGAAATGAGAAAAAAGAATAAAAAAATGCAATGGAGAAGGACAAATCTTCTTCGTGGTAGTAAACTGATCCAATAATATTAACATTTTGCATTTTAAGGACAACTTTTCTCATAAAATATAATTTGTCTCCTGAATTTTGGCTAGCCTTCATAACTATCAACTGAACATATTATTTTAAGTAAAGATTGTTGCAGAGGTTAAAAAAGAGTATTTAAACAAATATTTTTATTATAAATAAATTTCTCAAAAATAAAATAATTAACATAAGAATATTCACGTAATACGAGAAATAAAGCTAGTTTTATCAAGCAACTATGGAATTATCATATTCTAATAAAATAACACGTGCAGCCTCCACTGCACTTATTGTATACTAGAGATTGTTCCGGGCACAGAATTCCTAGTATTGCAAGTAGACTAAGCTAGAACACTTCGTCACATAACCAAATATTTTAATCTAGTTTCACGTTTGTGTACGCAGTGTCCTAAAATTATATGTGACCTTTTAATGTTTGTAAGTCAGTATAAATATATCTATGTATATATTATTTTTATGACAAGGGTATTTTACATGACATACTTCTCCATTTCTCTCCATTTTTGTATCATTCTTATTACAAACTTCTAGATTTTAAAACAATTCATTATGATTTATGAAGGATTTATGGAGAGGCTAAAGACACCAAGAAATGAGAAGGAATTGAGTATTTAGAAGTGGAAAAGACACCGAAAAATAGAGAGAAAAAAAATTGAGAGTTACGTTTTTACCTTTCCTTCTCTTTCAAGTTTTCTCATAACCTTTTCCCTCTACTGTATTTGTTGGATTTAAGGCCAGTGCATAATGATAATTTGATCATCATAATCCCAATCCTTTGGCCTCCATTTGCAGTCCTTTTTTCACCCTCTACTATATTTCTTTTATTCCCTTTTCACTGGTGGCTTGGATTGCATTTTCCGTTTATGGTTGATGCAACACCTACTAAAGGGTTAGTTAATAAGTCTCAAAGTGTTATCAAGGCAATGGAGGACAAGGCACGACATTTAGTTTCCCAAAACAAGCGTATGCTAGGTAGCCTGTACAAATTCTGCTACTGGCGGGAATTTTTTTTTCTTTTTTCTTTTAAAAAACTTTGAAAGTATTTTGTTAATTAATTAGTAACAAAATTTACAACAGAGAAGATTTAACTTGGATATGGCTATATCATTGAGATGCTATGGAGTTTTCTACTAGTGATCTAAGCACTAAGCTTTTTGGTTCTTTGAGGTAAAATAATGTAATCTAGTTCAGATTCATCGTTAATTAATTTATCAAATTGTCATTTCTAATTGAAAATTTTGTTGTAGGATTTCTATTGGAACCACATGGAAGAAGTGATTTAACTTTTTTTGAGACTTACTATAAGGTTTCATCAAGTTAATTAGTTAATTAATTTAATGTTTTTGTATATGATCATTTAGTTTATAGCATTCAACTTTTCTTATTAATATTTCTTTCAACTTATTACATCAATTTGCCAAAGTGCTTATTCATAGTTGAAGGAGGACATTGGAAATATGGTAATTGTTTATTGTAAAGTAGGTATAGGCGGTACATGCTTAACGATATGTCAGAGCCTTTTTCTATTTTTTAAGGTTGGAGCCTTCTTATTTTGAAATATAATGTTGTAAAATTATTAATTATAGAAAATTAGAGGCAAAATTAGTGATTATATTGAAAAAAGAACTATTGGTTATTGTTATGATTTTCTTTAATTCCATAACTTTCATGATGTGTATACCAAGGATATAGAATATTTTTATAGTGATTTCTAAACAAATTAATTAGAGTCAAAACAAAATTTGGGCATGAGGTGGATAGGTGACTAGTGATACTCTAAGCAAAGTGCAACCTACAAGTCTTTTTATTTGGGCTAAATGGCACTACGATGACCTAGTAATATTGGGGGAGGCTTCTCGCACTATCCTCCCAGTTGCGAGAAAAGGGTTCGTGCCAAAGAACCAATCATTCTACTTTTCGGCTTTTAGGATACATCTCAGGACTGTTTTCTTGGTGTTATGGGGTGCAAAATTTTTGGTCAATTATGGAACTATCCTTTGTACTATGAGGACCATGAGAGATGCATTCCAAAACAATACAAAAGAATGTTTGGTTGGTTGTCACGCACCTTTTCTTGGTAACGTGTTCTAGCTTAGCCTTCTCACATAAGTATAAGGACTGTGCCAGAAGCAACCCCAAAACCATTACAGCATTACAAGATGATTCAATTTAGCCCATAGAAAGATGGTTGAAGGTTGCACACATCATTTTTCTAGATACTGTTTTCTACATATGACATATTGATTTTTGACAATGACATAAAATTTTCGGGTAATGACATAAAAGCTTGAAATTAACATAAAATATTTGGTCAGTTGACAAATTTTTTTCCTAAATATTCAGTGTGTGTTTGATGTGATGTATTTTGTGAGATTTATATGTTTTATTGTTAAATTGAAATAAAATTCATATTTTGTGTCATTGAAGCAACCGACATTTGCACCCTAACCTCTTTCTTAGAATTTTGCTCTTTTGACCAATCAAACTAATCTTGGTTGGGTTTTATAAGACTAGCTTAAACTTCTTAGAGTAACATTATATTTTGGTAGTGCGTTTCTGTTTATTTAATTTTAAAGATTACATAAATTTATCACATTTATTAATATATAATTTTTTTAAGTTTATGTATATTTTTATGTTAAGGGGTTATTTGAAGTGTGAAAATTCTTCTTAGAATTTGCCATAATCTATACTATAACATATATTGGGGCACTTCAAGTTGAAAAACACCATAGGTCAAATTTCTCGTAATCCTAAGTCAACCAAAAAATATTATTTAAGGTGTTAGTTTGATCGGTAATCTTATGTATTTCTTTTATATATATATTAACCTAAAATCGAGTTCTCTCACCGTTCTTCACCTCTATATATAATCAAATTTATTAAAATTAATGTTGAATGTGAAAAAAGTTCACTCGAACTTAACAATAATCGTGACCTCTGCCCAACGTACCTATTCAATACCTTTTTTTTATTGTGAAAAAGAAAATGTCAAGCAAAAAGTTATTACCCTTATATATTTTTATATTTAAAATCAAAATAGATAATAAAACACTTTTAATTATTGTAGTGTATATATATATATATATATTGATATAGATCAACATTAATATTTATGCTTGTTTTTGGTTTGTAAAAAATATTTATATTTAATAGAATTAAGTTATCTAATAATTAATTGACATTATATAAAATTTAAAGTGTTTTTATTATTTAAATTTAAGATAAAAATATTTATTTTAGATTATGATACTAAAATGACCTTGTTGCCATTTATAATGATAAAGTCCAAATTCTAATCCTCTTTACTTCTACAATAAATATGCTAATCCATCCCGTTATTTCACACTTCAACATTCATTCCAAACACTGGAATGGCACATTTAATCTACATTTCGGAATCTTACGTTGTGATGGTATTATAATTTATTCGTTTTTACTCCATATGTCACTTTAAAAGATGGAATTGCAAAATAAAATTTAAAAAAAAAAATCTGAGAGACAAAGCGAAAAAATTTAAGAGCCAGAATGATTTTTACTAAGATATTAACTTTTATCTTTGTCTAAACTTGCAACCAATTGAATTGGTAAACAAAAGAAGACTTCACGTGATGCCACAAACATTTAATACATTGTTCTTTTCTAAGCTTCCACGTTTCACGCTCCTAGATGTTCCGTGTTTGATGTGCCTCGCGCGCCTTCCTAAGCGTGAGGCCTTAAAGTATTTCTACAAATAAAATGCTGAGCAGAGGCATATCAGTGGAATCTGGATGCCCCATCATGTCAAAGTCAAGGTGTGTCTCGAAAAACATGTTTGGGAGTCATGTTTCCAACCTAAATTTACACCCTGTTTAGGATTTCTTTTCTCGTGGAAAGGAAAGTTAATAGGAAGATAGTATTGGAAACAAAAAGCTAAAAGAAAGAAAGTAACTTTTTTATGAGTTATTTGGATGAAATGAAAAAAAATAAAAAAAAATAAAAGTGCACACTTTTTGTTTAAATATGTGTTTGGAAAAAAAATTATTTATAAAATAATTTATTTTTTGTTATATACTTAACTATTACCATGTTATTAATTTTAAAGATAATATAATATTTTATTAATAATATTAATATTTTAATTAAATTTCCTTTATTTTCTTACCAGGTTCAATGGTGAGCCCCATTGTTAATTTTAACACAATTTTCACAACGTTTTCTTTTTTTCTTTTTTCATGCAATCCCCAAATAATGAAAATTCTTCCGTATCACTTTTCTTTTGCACTATTTTTTCTTTCTTATTATTTTCTCACAAACCAAACAAAGGCTTAGGGCCAAGTTGGATGGGTAGACTTGTAAGTTGACTTAACAATATTATATTTTTTAATAAATTTATTATTATAAATTTTAATTTTTTCTTAAAAAAATATATTATATAAATAATATCGTAAATAATATATTTAAATTTGTAAATATTAAAATTATTAATACATCTAAAGAATTTATTTTATCTTAATAATTGCTTTCTCTTTTTTAAATTTTTAATATAATTATATTATTTTAAATGAATATATATATAAAAAAGAGAGAGTAATGATTATATATATATAGATATATATATTTATATTTATATTTATAGATATATATATATTTATATTTTTTTAAATTAAATATATCTATTAATACTTAAATTACATTCAAAATTATTATCTTCAATAGCACAATAATATATGAAATTATTTTTATTAATTAAATTATATTTTAATTAAAATTTAGTACAAATATTATTTATAAATATTTTAATATTATTAATTAAAATATTCTAACAAAAAAAACTTTTTAAAAATAAGAAAAATAGAGGACTTTGATATATTATCCATAGATCTTAAGTACAAAAATATAAATTTTACTATTTCACTTTTTTGACAAAAATAAACCAAAATTATTATTTATTTTAATTTTTATTTATTAGTTTATTTATATTTGTACATTATATACATAAATACACATATTATACATATTATGTTATAATATATTATTATTTACTATAATATATATAATAAAATATTTTTCTAATCAAGAATCACAACTAATACAGATTTTAATCTAGGGTAATATGAAAATTTTAGATATGCACTTAGATTAAAAAGTCATGTTAGTAATGTTTATTTTTTGCTTGGACCTTGCTTTGACTTGTAACAACTTAAGTCTCAAGAACTAATGATGAAATAGAAGATCCAACTGCGGAGAAAAGGTATTAGGAATTCTTATATTATGTGACCATCTCATCCCATTATTATCACATCTTTTCAAACTTAGATGAGGAAAGGCCAGCTTCCTTTTGTAGTTTCATAAGATGATCTATTGGGAAATGGGAAACTATCTCATGGACTTAGATTTTCATCATAAAAATCCACTAATATGCATGTAACTGCAAAACCCAATTTTCCAAATGTCATCAAGCTTCATTGCGTAGCAAACTGGAATTTTTAGATGGTATGTCAACTCCTTGCTTAGTTTACTTTAGCTGCTTGTCTTGAAAGTTCACAAACATTAATTGTTTGTTTAGAAAAGCTTGCAAATCAGGTTGGACATAAAATATATAAAAATTCATGTATATGCTCATGAAGATAATGCTAGAGCAATTGTTGAGGATGAACGAGTTTCCAAAGAAATTTGTTGTAAGTTATATATATGTATGTAACATGAATAGGTGTTGTGGAACACACTGGTTCATGTTGAATCATAGCTTTTGATTCAATTATAAATACTGTAATTATCCATACTCCATATAAATCATTTGTCCAACTGCTATTCTTTGGGAAACTGAATGGGCACATTAATTTTTAATGGAGTATATCATTGTCAAGTTTATTAACTAATGATGATTATATAATCTAAACCGTCTTGCAAATTTGAAGCTATATGTTTTTAGAAAGAAGGCATGATATACGAGAGAAGAAAAATAGGATGCAACTAAGGAGTTCATAGAGTGCTTCAAGTGACTGAAAGCACAGATTAGAGATGAGCCTTTTTGTGGGAGGGGGGGGGGAGGAGGAGGACAAGGCAGACAAAAGGAGAAGAGCGGGATGCAACCAATAAGGAGTTCGTTGAGTGCTTCAAGTTACTGGAAGCACAGATTGGAGATAAACCTTTTTGTGAGGGTGGAGAGGTGAATATTTGGTTTTTTGGACATTGTGTTTATCACATTCCATACTCGTTCACTTTATACGACAAAGTGGGAAAAGTGGTATCGAGAATGAGTGTCCTAAGTAAAAGAAATGGGTCGAGAGGTAAAAATTCAAGCCTACCTACCACTTTTTAAGCTTTTGAGACGACCATGAATTCTATAATTATTGTATACATCACTTCCTTTTTCCTATAATTTTTCCTTTTTGGTTGATTTTTACGTTGATTCTCGACATTGCTTTTAGTTTTGTGTTTTGAGTGCTAATTAATTATAGGAGAGGAAAAAAGAGTTGGATTTTTTTTATCTTTTAAAGGGACTCAACAGCCCATAAGATGCATAATATAAGAGACTTATTTGAGAGAGATTTGGTGGTAAGAGCATGAGATTCAAACATCTGAGTACTAAATTTACATTACCATCAAGATTAGCACCAAGAATCTTTTGTCTTTTTACTCTTACACGTGACTTCAAAATTATATCTATTTCTCTGTTTTTTTTTACTAAATGTAAAATATTAATTTTTTTTCTCTTTTAACAACGAATTAATTATATTCATTAGATTAAATAAGAATGTTGCACATAGCACGGGTGAATAGTTAGTTTGTTACTCATTCAGTGATTTTTGGCAGAAAACTCACATTTCAAAAAAAAATTGATTATTTAATTTTATATTGCGTGACGTTGACGTCAATTGGATCAAAAAATGTGCAACAATGATGATTAAATGTATAACAAGCATGATAAAATGTACAACAAGCAGGGAAAAACAAAAAATGAATGACGTTTTGCCACACACTGTGCTATGTGTGTTGAACTTTTTGTTATGCTTTTTGGTCATACAGCCATTTTTGGTGGAATATTTAAATTAAAAAAAAAACACCATTTATTTTAAGTTGAGTAACATTATACTAACAGCAATATGACATTACTTAGGCATCTTTTGTCAATTTATCTTCGTCCGTATATCTGCCTTCAGAGAAAATAGTTAAATTACAATCGTATATGATTGTCTAATATTGATTATATGTTACATGAATATAAGTCCTGATTAATTTTGGACTTGTTGTATCGACTAGTTCATAACCAAACTGCGAATGGTGGTTGTCTTAGATAACTATTTGTAGCCAATGCATTTTCAACAATTTGATGGTTTCAATATAAATTAAGTTGGTTTGACTAGAAGCTTTTTGTTGCTATTATTTCAAATCATGAAAGGGCATATATGACAACATATTTTTAATTTTAGAAATATTTAAATATTTAATTTAACTTTTACTTTTGTAGTAGATTCTCATAAATTATAATATTTAATGTTAATTTAATAGTTAATTTGTATTTTTAAAATATTTTAATAAAATTAATATTTAAAATTCATTTAATTCACTCAATTTAACATATATTACAATTTATTCAATTTATACTAACAATTATTTATATAAATATGAAATCCATGCAACATAAATACATATAATTAAGAAAAATGAAAAAAATAATTTCTAAAAAAAGAAAAACAAAACTCTTAAAATTTTACTTTTTTTTTCTTAGAGAAAAATTATTTCACAATTTCCTTGTTTTTTAAAAAAAGAAAAAAATACTTATAATTTAATTTTTGTATTTCTCCTTTCGGTTAAAAAAGAGAAATTTTTTTATCAAATTCCATTTTTATGTTTCTAAGAAAACTCACAATTAAAATCTATTTTTATTTTTCCTTTTTATTAATATAAAAATAAAATGTACCTAATAAATACGATAAATTCATATATCATATATATTTAATATTAATATGTGTATGTGTATATATATATATTATTGAAATTGAAAAAAGGTCAATAAAATACATATATGAT